>JAOPUB010071472.1:0-13818 GCA_027564055.1 Neptis clinioides
TATTACATGTCAAACATTTGTTGTCAAATCCTGTCAAATGTTTGCGTTCAGAAATTTATTTTTTGTAAAAGTGCGTTTAGAAATTAATTATTTATTAATAATTAAATTTTTTATTGCGGGTTCGGGTTCCGGGTTCCGGGTTCCGTGTTCCGGGTTCGGGTTCGGTTCATTTGTTTGGTTCATTCGTTCGGTTCTGCTACATTCATCCTGATTCATCCATATGGATTATAATTTTATTTTAAACACCCGAAGCGAAGCGAAGCTCGGGGAGGTCGGCTAGTTATAAATAAATGATTTTATAATACTAAATTTTCCTGTATTAATCACTACTTTAATGGATAATTTATGTATTTACAACTTATTTATGCATTAAAACAGAATTTTTGTCTATTTGTATTTATATTCTATTTATATATATTTTAGCTTTGATCACCTTAACTAAAAATATTTTTCTGTGCTTTATATACTAGGAGAAAAATATTTTTTAGAAAAATATTTTCGAATATATTTTCATAAACAAAATGGAAATGTAAGAGTAATTATGAAAGAAAGACCTTAAAATTGGCTAAAATTATAAAGAAAGTGCCCATTTAACAATACTATTAATAATTTAATAAATTGTAGAAATAACATTTAAAACCATTTGAAGGGTAACAACCTACTGTTAATCAGTGTAAATTAATAACACATCATTTTTAGAAAACATTTTACTCTACAAACATAGAAGTAAAGAAAAGATTTTGACTTACTTTACACAGTTCGTCAAAAGGTGTAGACAGTTTCTTCTCAGATATTCTTTCGTACTTCTGACGCTTAGTAGCTGCTTTCAGTCCTTGCCAAGGCAAGCTACCTCGATTAAAGTACATAAGTACATATCCGAGGGACTCCAAATCATCGCGTCGGGATTGTTCAATTCCTAAGTGAGTGTTAATTGATGCGTATCTCGCGGTTCCTATAAATAGAAACGTAACTTTGTTAAGTATCTTGCCTACTGAAATATAAAACCAATTTTCTTAGATCCTCGCACACTAATAATTATAAAATCTAAATGGTTTAATATCAGTCAAATATAACACACCATAGTTGATCAAATGATATTTGAGCCTAACAAAATATCAACTTTTTTACTCTTCAATAATATTATATTTATCGAATCCCTTAAAAAATGTAACAAAAAATATTTAAGTTCTATTGACTCCTTTTTTTTGTTTACTCGGGGGAATGCTTTTACGCATATAAGGCTGATTATGAGGCTAGCCGGATTATGTAGGATTCGAGAACGAGAACCGCCTCCTCCGGAGTGTCCGGAGTGCATCCGCTTCAACCGGAAGATCAGAGCGCCGTGCCGTCTGCCAACCTAGCGGGCTAGTACGGGCAAATCGCTGCGCTATCCGAGGCCGATCTTAAATCCTCCGCCCATCGTCGAATTAGAGCTCGCTGAACCTGAACCCTAATCAGAACCAGGCCCAACCACTTTAGCCAAAGCTGTTTTTTTATTAAAAATTACTTTCGGTTTGGATTACAAACTACTAGTATTCTCGTTCTCTCCTCCAAGTGACTTGGAATGCTTGTGGTAGGAGTGGGCCACGTCAGTAATCCAACGACTGGGATTCAATTTAACGCCTAAACATATATAATTTCATTTCTAATTCAGAGATTCCTGGAAAATAACTAACACTCCATGGTTCATATAATTTACAGAATTTTAAGATCATTTAAAATGCTAGACCTTGAAGAATTTAGGTCAGGTCATCGGTTACTTAGGCTGTGCAATTATTGTTAGAAGAAACCATGAAACTAAAGTACGTTAAAAAAAACTAAAGAACATTAAAAATAATTAAGACTTCATAATACCCTGCTCATATCAATCGCACTTAACATTCTATACATAATCTGGTACCAATTGCAATAAAAAAACTCAGATATATATTTCTGGCTGACTATAATTTTAATAACATCATAATTACAATAATAAATATTAATAGAACTTCAGTAATTTAAAGCGAGGAAAATTTATTATTTTCAAAGCACAATATAAGGAAGTAGGAAAAAAGTTATGAAATATTTTACATAAAATAAACTGATGAAACTTACCTGTCAAATTCTTGTTTTCTCTGTATGGTATATGCTGATTAGTGCGAGGATCTTTGTACTTCTTTGCTAATCCAAAATCTATTATGTATACTAAGTTTCCTCTTTTACCAAGGCCCATTAAAAAGTTGTCAGGTTTAATGTCTCTGAAAATAGTAATTATTATATTAACTAGTGATACATAACTTTACTTTAATAATTTGAATATTTTTTACAACAAGACATATATACGCGGTCCTTTATAATTTACCACCCTTATCATTAGTGAAAACTGTATCAATATCTATTACACGGTTTAGAAGTTGGAGAACAATGCAATCTAAAAGCAACATTATTTATCAATGGAATCCAACCAATTTTTCAAACCAACCAAAGAATCTGAATCATTCTGAATCAATCTTCAACAGACTGAAAGGTCTGACATTAAAATTATTAAATATATTGGAAAATAGTAAAAAAAATCACTTAAATAGAAAATTTTCTATGTTACAACTTATATATATTATAGATATTGGTAAAAAGTGTTGTCACTATATTCTGCATTTACTGAATTCGTAGAAAGAATATGTAATGAGGGAATGACTAATGTCTCCTTATAAAATATACACAAAGTGTACAAAAAACTTTATATATTAGAAAAATGTTCCAAAAAAATAAAAAATGTGCAATTTTTCAATTTATACATCTAGTTAAACAACAAATAAGTTCAAACCCACATTTTTACTGTGAAGTCTTGAATCTAAAACATTAACTTAATGACATACACATATGTATACAAGATAGAAAAAATTCAAATCTGCTATGAAAATCATCCGAGTGCAAACAGAACCAATTGTTTGTATTTAATGATCATTATTGTTTATTTCTTATCTATAACCCACAGCATGACCTGCATCAAGTGTAAATAAGTGCCGTGACCATTTTATCAATGCATAGATGTAGGAAATGACATTTTGAGTTAAGTACAACTTTGATACATCTAATGACTTATACTTTCACTTATTTGGACAGATAAACATGAATTATATTTAACAAAAATATAAATAAAAATATTTTTCAAGAAAATATGAACAAACTTACTGTTACTAAGCAACAAAACCATTATTTTTTTTCTCTAAATTATGGTACTATTGGTTAGTAGCCATAGTAGTAATACCTTATTAGTAGCTCTTGCAACTTTGGCACTTCAAATTTTATGGCAACTCTTAATTTAAATAAGATTCTTTTATTTACAGATAAATTTCTTTTATTTTGGTAAAGTCTGCACTTTGCACTTTTATTTATGTAGAGGTTAAACTTGTTTTTTAATAACTATGATTGATGATGACTCTGGGAGCTCTTTTGTTATAACAAATACTTTAGAATAGGTACAGTATGGCAACACACATAAAAATATACCACAATACATTATTAGTTTTACAAAATATTTAATATTATTCTTTATTTGTAAAACAGGTATACAATAGAAAAAAGATACCTATGAATGAAGCTTCTATAATGTATGTCCTCTATACGAGTTATGAGTTGGTCAGCAAGGATGAGTACAGTCTTGAGAGAAAAACGACGTGAACAAAAATTAAAGAGATCCTCTAAGGATGGCCCTAGGAGTTCCATTACCATGACATTGTAATCTCCTTCTGTTCCGCACCATTTTATTGCAGGTATACCAACTGTTGGAGAAACATAGTTCAGAATTACACATTTTATTCAAACTCGAACAAAGAACTCCTCATTTACTTTTAAAACTGAATCTTCTAAAGTTATAACTAGAATAACCATTGAAATATAATACGATTGCAATGCTGATTTTCAATGACTACAGGACAAGTTATCTTGTAACATTGTTCAACTTGCTAATATACAAAGCAGATACTTATACTTACTGCCTCCTTGCATCAGTTTATAAAATTTGCTTTCTATGTGTAGTTGAGGATGTCTTGTCTTTTTGCATTCTAATTTGATAGCTACTTCTTTTTTAGTAACTATATCAGTACCTGAAAAAATTTAATGATACAATTATTAAAATAAAATAAATACCTGTTATTTAAGAAAAATTTATAAAACATACCAACCAATTATTAACTTCAAATATAGAAATTATTTATTACTAAAAAAACAGGTTAAATTTCTATGTCCTTGTATCAATATAACTTTGCTAGTTTTTGTAAATAGCCAAGGATACTAAAATGAGCACGAAAATTTATCAATTCTGATGTAAGTTAATTATTCTTTTACGCAATTAATTAAATTTAGTCACCAGTTAATTACATCTACCATAGAGATGGTGCTTATGCAGTCACATGTTGACATTATTCAGTTATATTACTGAAATATGTTACTTTATTATTAGATTACTAAAATTATTGTCGTCTCATGAGCATGCAGCGTGAAAGGATTAGCAGTTATTTCGAAACAAAAAAAAGCAGCTGGCCTACAATAGTAACCATCTTTCTTTGTTTACAACAATTTCTATTACAACATACCTAAATAAATGTCTCCAAAGGATCCAGATCCTATTTTGCGGCCCAGTCGGTATTTATTACCGACGCGAAGTTCCATTTTGATATTTTGCATGAGATAAAATTATTATATTATCACTGACCACCGAATCATTACAGGACGGCCATATTTGCGATAGACGCAGATCTTTATTAGATCGAAGTCGTAATGTTAAACTAAAATATAATAAACCTTAACTTGGCCGTTATCAGCGACGTGATATTTACTAACTTCAAAATGTGAGTTAAGCCAGTTTTCTTTCACAAATTAATAAAAAGCTAAATTATTTCACTTTTACACACGCATAAAAGAGGAATTTATATATCTCAATCGTTCTCATTCTCAATTCAATCTCATACTTATTTTGTCTTTCACAGATTATAATTTTTTCTCAAATTCACTCATTCATCTGTTACAGATTAAAAAGATTTTAAACGTGTGACTTTTTTATGTATCAAACGCCAATTACGAACGCATGACTTTTTTGTGTAAAAAGTATTAGCAATAATTATAATTATATAATAGTATAACAAATCTCATAGTATCATACGGATGGGACATACATTCTTCAATTACATCGTATTTATGTCCTGAGTATGTTATGCGCATGACAAGTCTTATTAAAAATTTTTGTTTTTTCGTCAATTATTTAATTTTATTCTATTAACCGTATTAGAATATAGTTAACAATATTAGCATATATGTGCATTTTTTAATATATATGAGATAGTTTATGTTGTTATAGGTATGAATTTAAGAAATATTCGCTGTCATAAAAATGTTGAATGTTAATTGCTTTTGTGACCTGTACCTAAAACTAAGTAGGTAAAACATTAAAAATTACGAAATAAGCTTTCCTTTGGTTTCAATAAATAGATGAATCTATTTGCTCGAAACATTTATATGAACACTACCAGCGCTATTGCCATTGCCGTAGAACGGTATTCTTTGTAAAGAAATGAAGGGGGGAGACGACTTTAAAATGAATCCCTCTGCTCGGTTTTGACTATATGATAATGACTTTCTCAAACACTGACTTCTGTGACATAACTGGCGCTGCGGGAAGGGTACCCTATTATCATTACGATAAAAATACATGATCACCTTCGTTTCCTGAAGATAACCAGTCTCAGCCGCTGCATCCACAAGCGGTACCTTACTATGTTATAACGGGCGGGGGTTCATCCTGATGTATATGTCATCATTCCATCTGCTTATTGTATACACTCTAAGGATAAAGCTGAAACGTACCCACTGCGCGAAGGTCGAGTATAAGTTCTGAGCTAAGGTTGAGTTTGAGTGAACTAATTTAATTGAACGTAAGTGAAGCGTGTATTTTCACAATGTGTTACTAAACAAGCATAATATTTCAAAAATATCAATTCTAGTATTTTATTATTCAATGCACTAGTAAGAAGTAATTTAGAATATGCATTCACAGTGTGGAGTCCCAATTACAAAAAGTTCATAAACGAAATAGAAGTAGTGGAGAGACATTTTATCCAAAATTTTAGAGGAACTTCGTACTAAAAGATTAACTATTTTTATATAAAATATTAAATAGTTTTATCGACACACAATACTTAACTGCAAGTTGTCTTATAAGTATTGTGTTTGTTATATACAAACACAATACTTATAAGACAACTTTCACGGAATTTGCAGTTTCACGGAAGCCCGGTGTTCTGCTTTCCAATCTGATATCGTCAGAAAATCTCAGGAATCCCAAGCCACATAATTTATTTGACAAATTAGTTTTAAGTAACTCCCCTTACCAGTACAACAAATATAGGTATATAGACTTTTTACCAAATTTATATTCAAATCTCAGCGCAAAAATAAGACTAGAAAGAGAAGGTTCATTATTTCCTGTCAAGAAAGGCGTCAAGAAGGGCGATCCCGTCTCACCCAAAGTCTCTTCTGCGTTATTGAAAAATATATTTAGTACCTGGAATGGAAATGGAAAGAAAAGGATATAAAAATTAAGCTTAGTTATACCTAACAAGTTAGGGAAAGGTTTTGGTTCGTTTTAAGCAATCACATATTAATTGTGTGTAACATTTGTACGCCGGGTGCCAGTTATAGCTCGCGCCAAAGTATGATTACGACCTTGATATGCGCATAAGTCATATTTAGGATCTTTAATGTTGCCCTACTTATTTCTCAAAGGTAAAGTAAATGTAGACGGCGATTGCTATACCAGCAACAAATTGAAAAAATCAAATCCATGCAGTAAGACCATAACACAACTATTGTATAGTTTCACGGAAATAGCTTATCTGTGACTAAGAAAAAATTATTAAAAGTATTGAGATTTTAATAAACTTACTAGTAAATTTTTAGTATGTGCATTTCCATACTCTGGGCTTCTCAAAGAATCGCAGAATAAACAAATATTTAATTTAAACATTACCTTATATAATTTGACCTACCGTCATAGTGACGTTTTTCTTTTTTTGACATAAATCAATCTCCCTTTTTATTTCAAAAAATAAATTGCTACTCTTGTACCATATTATTCACAAAATCCCATTATCTATATCTATATCTACATCTACACTATTATATAAAGAGATAAAATTTGATTGTTTGTACTTTGTATGTTTGTTTGTTTGGAATAGGCTCTGAAACTACTGGACCGATTTTGATAATTCTTTCGCCAATCGCAAGCTACGTCCTTTTCGGGTAACATAGACTATGTGGTGTTGTCATATTTATAATAATTAAGAAGATAAGGCCATTTCTGTGCCATAGAGCGGCAATTCTGTAATTTAAAGATTATGTCTGAGAGTACTATACTGACTTTGATAGAGAGCTACACTATGCTAGAATTATATAGGTGGTGTAGCGTTGTCATACTTTTAAATCGATAAGTCATCGCCATTTTGTTCCTATTGCACCAATATAAAAAATTAATTCTCTGATAGAATGCTGCACTATTCCCGCGTGATATTAGCTATAGTTGGTGCAGTGTAGCCATACTTTGAAATCAATAACTCATCGCCATTTTGTTCCTACTGCGCCAATTTTAAAAATTCTTTCTCTAATAGCAAGCTACACTATTCCCGCGTGATGTAGGAAGAGAGTGGTATAGGAAAGTCAAAAGATCTTTACATACCTCTTGCCGAAAATTGCTATATCCTGCTTTAGTGCGTACCTAATACTTAATGCTAATTTTAGTGATGACATCGTATGAGTATGTCAATAAAAAATCCAAGTAAATTTGCATATCATTTAATTATAATTAACCATAATATCGATGTATATACCGAGTCGCACTCAAAAGACATAATATAACATCGCAAGATCTTATAATATTAGTACTCTAAATCACAATTACTATATATAATAATTAAATGTTTATCTATTGATTAGACAAAATGCGTTTTGCAATTTTTTTGCAAATTATTTTATAATATTTGAACGTAATACATTCAACGGTAACTGTTAACTGAGATTACTTTAATTAAAATAATTAATCAATAATACATAAAATAAAGTTTTAATTTAACAATTCTTTACAATTTTACTACAAACCCATCTAAACATATAATAGTATAGTTTAATTTGACTTTAATTTTTAATTAAAGAGAACCATATAGGTCTAATTTTTATTAAAAAAATTGACAGTGTCTATTTTATTATAGAATTATAATTGTACCCTTTAATACTTTCACGCTTATCTATCTAATTGGCACCCCGGGAGAGATCTTTATTAAGTACTCATTTAAATAGATTTCTACTACCAAAAAAAGAATGACAAAATAACTTCATTTTGTTCATTTAGGTACCAAATAACGTAAGCACTTTGTAAAAAATAGATCTTTTTTAAACAAAACAACACAATAATTTAAAACTATAAAAACAAAAACTTAAATACAAATAATTAATTATATTCAAGGCGCAACATGCTTAGGTACAGTCTATTCCAGTTAAGTGGTTGATGTTGTCTACATTAGTTTGGTATTGAAGGTACAACAGTAACCATTTTTTTTTTAAATTTTCTTACATAAAAAGTAGCATCATAAGTTTTAGAATCATAAATAATTATTTCATGCAAGTAGGTCTACGACTAGGTAATATAACACTTTTGTTCTCGATATCCATACATTGCCGGGTAGTCGTAGGGAGAGGGAGCATGATGAATAAAATATTTAGGTTTAACATAGATTTAACTTGTATCAACCCTAAATACTTTAAATGAACTTTACTCATTTGAGTTCGCGTTCATACTTGTCAATATAATTCCGTGAATCCGTAATTTAATCAATGTCAGGTGGTCAAAGACATTCACGTGGCATTGGTGAAGTCTCTTCCCTGTCATGGTCATTTGGCATATTGTTATTCTGTTCTTGGTCTCTGCTTAAAACGAATACCGGCTCTACATTTTCATCGTCACTGTTAAATCTGTAAACAAAGTTTTTTAATTACAATTTATATACGTAAAATACGAATATTTTGTTACTCTAATTTCTAAATGCGAAAATTTCCAACATCCTTGTCTCTCAGGCTTAACCATGTTTATTCTTATGGGCCGCGTCTGGCAATCTGTACTTTTTGGGGAGTGGTTAAAGAGTTGTAAAACTCAAACGGACATATTTCTTTTCAGTATAGACAAGATTTGAAATTAAACAAATAATAATTCATATCATATTTATGCGCTCGTACCAAAAGTAATAAGACAAATCAGAAATAATTACATATTCGCAGTAACGGTTAAAAACTTTTATTTTCAGATTAAATAAATATATATATATCTATTTATTTTATTAAACTTTACATACATAATTTGAAAATAGAGTAAACTATTTATAACTATTACATGTTATAATAATGTAAGTACCTACCTAAATAAACGAATGTTTATAATATAGCATGTAATATTATAAATCCAAAAATATACTTACTGGTAACGTGGAACTTCTCCTCTCATGTTGCATATAGCGTTAGTGAGAGCTTTCACATAATTTTTGGCAAGAGTTAATGTTTCTATCTTAGATAGACTACGGTTATCTTTTTTGACGTGTGGAATCACTCGACGGAGGTCCTGAAAATAGTAAAATATTGTAAACATTTATACATCTACTTTGTTTTATATATCTGTGATCTTCCCTGTTTCTTAATAGAGACTACGTTTTCTACAAGAGCCCCAACTGAGAAATATTAATTTCATAACCGTTGTATAGTATGCATCTGTAGAGACGTTTGTCGTGAAACTGTAGCACAAATGAAATTACTTTTCCGTTAAAGAAAAGAATTGGCTCATTGTTCTCTAAAAAGTTTGATTGTGATTCACCAGGGATATGCAACTAGCATGTACCACCATTTTACAAGACTTGAGAACAATACTTCTGTTACAGGTACTTTGAATTATAATTATAATTTTTATATTTGCTCGTACTTTATAACTATTTACTAATCACACCGTAGTTAGCAAACACGCAAATTTCAGGTAATCTAATAAATTACATAATTACCTCAAACGCACGGTTTAGCGAATGCATCCGCATGCGTTCTCGTTCATTGCTCTCTAATCTACGCAAATTACGTTCACGTGCGGATATTCCACACCGGCGTCGACGGCCGGGTCCCGTAGACCCGCTCGTGGTGCCCGATGAAGAGGACCCCGCGGGTGTCCGCCTAGGCCTACACACTCTCCTTGGAACTTGCTCGTCACTACCACTGCCACTGTCGTAGAAATCTAGAACATTTGTATAAAATATTGCGGTAAGTGAAAGTTACTCAGCGGAAGGCGATCCACTCTGATAAAGTAGTTGTTGTTAGTATAATAAAGATAAGTTATTTTGTTACTTTTAACAAACTGGACAAAGGTTTACTCTGTACACATGTATAGAACACGTACATAAAGGAAAAATATACTATAATATATAGACTTTATTTTGTTTGTCACTTCCCTAAAATAAAAAAAGACGGTAAATATATTATTCTTCTCTCTCTTACGAGGCCATAATAATGGCTTCTAAGTTCGTGCGATTGAGTGAATGCAGATACCCCGGATTCGCTATGTAGTGAGGTGCTACTTAAAATCAACAGGGTTTTAGAAAGCTTTAACTCTAGTTATAAGGACGGAGACATGAACTGAATTTCTATAATATATTTTGATTACATTATAAGACTAAGTGCATTTCTCAAGAACATATTAACCCAGTATAACAATAAATAATTGCCTTTTACGATCGACCTTCACCTAACCTAAAAACTTAATAAGCGAGAGCATGAGAAGGTTAGCAGGGTAATAGGTTGTGTGCAAACAAGTTCAAAGTTAAGATCTAAATCTCTTTACTTACTAATTAAAATTAAATACTTGTAAGTATTTGTATGAAATAATTAAAATGCTTTAATTATGTCTGCTTTGGTACTTATCTAATACCTCGTCTCTATAGGCATAGAATAGAAATAATTAATTTTTATAACAACATTCTAGTAGGTGTCACAAACATAACAATTTCAATAACACGTTAGTATAGTGTAGTAGTGTACATGTTAATCCGGTGCAAATGACGAGGTTGATAAGAACGTTACGAAAATCACCCGTACCAACGCCAACGCAGCGCGGCGCGTTAAAATCGATTAACCTGCTCTTACGCAAATACTTTATCAAGCGTGTAGTCGCGTCACGTAATACTCAAGTTTTGCAGGTCACTTGCTATATTCAAGTGTTCTCACTGTATACATTTAATCCCTATACTTAGAAACACGTATCACGTATTTCATTTCGTAGTTCATTTATAAATATCAAAAATAGAAATATCTACACAATATTTAAAAATATCAAAACCATATTAGGTATTGTTTAGTTTTTCGATGAAAATAGTAGAGCGATAAGCGAAATCATTTTCCAACTCTTCTGAAAATATTATATAATAGGTGTAAGTAAGTATAATATCCAACAGAGATCTAAATTCTTCCAACTTCAAGTTAATGTAACACATTTCACTAATTTGTTAGAGATTATCAAAAGATAACAAACATGTTACGAGTATATTTATAGCTCTTCTACTTGTTTGATAAATAAATAATCATCTACATAATGTTTTTATTCAAATATTAGCCTACGCCTCTTCCTTCGCTGAGGTGTATTTTCCTTTGTGGGAACTTATTTCTTTTTCTAAAATAAAGTTCCCTAAGTTACTACTTATTATACGGCAGATTAGCCAGAACAAATGTTAAATTTATATATTTTAATGATATAGTTATTGTCAAACAAGACTCTAAGACATCAATTTATCTAATAAACAAATTATGAAGAAACTAATCAAGGATCCAAGAATCCCAAGATGTCCGATGTTCGTTTTGATAATTACTAACAACGTGGTGTTATGTCTCTATTATTCTATTATATAAACTACATATATTTCAATTACGCTAATTTCAATACCCCTTCTGACGTTACATGTTCAGGACATTACACAAACAGACTGACAGACAGATAGAACATTTATTTATAGATTTTTATACATCAGTACCGTACATGTATTTCATACGCATTTAGTAAAATGCTGTGTTAATTTTGTAATTACAATAACATTTCAATCTTATTTATTACTTTAGGATATAGATAATTAATGGATGACTTATTTTAATTTCCTACAATATGGACACATTATAATCGGTAGGTATACCAACCAACCGATTATACATATTATGCATAATAGATAAACTTTCTAAGTTTCACTCCACTTACTTCTAGGTTTGTATCGATGATTGGGGTAATATGGTCATTTATAATATCATGAATTTCAGTAATATGATTCCATATCTATTTCCTCAAATATAGTTCATAAAAGTGTTTATAAAAATTAACGATTAATATATAACTTATAGCTTACCGCCAGCTTGTTCTATTTTAATATCAGCTTCTTCTTGTTTCTTGTCATAGTACTCAGAGGCCTCGTCTTCGTAGTATAACATCATTTGATCAGGCGATGCCGCTTCTGATCCGCCGCCTTCACCACTGGCCCACTGCGGCATTTTGTCACCTGAAATTACCAGTGTTGAATTTTTATATTTTAAATGGTTAAACGTGGAATATTATCTAAACATAAATATAAAATACATTTTCAATGTCTCTATTTTCACGTAAAGCGAAACTGTTGCCGCCATAGTGTTCATGGTTCAATTGATAGCACAGTTACAATGATTAACGTATTAAATGCAGTTGACGGAAATTTTCTACAATCAGCGATTAATATCTAAAACAACAAGTCAAAGCATATTTGAATTTTAATCTTTATCTATACATATTAAAAAAAATGTAACGTATCGAGTGTCTGTACATGGAAGATATCTCAAAAATTTTATAGCAGAGGTTATAAAATTTTTATTTTTGTCTGTCTGCTTGTTTGTATTTTTGTACGTGCATCACGCTATAAAGGCTGGACCAATTTGAATAAAATATAGGCTGACTTAGAAAATAAGATCCCGGAAAATGATCAGAACGAAACTTTGATTTTTCTGCATGTTTATTTATCAAGTCAAGCACACATCTTAAATATACTAAGTCACGCATGCCGGCTAATGTGTTAATAATGCAAAATAAAGTTCAAATATAAAAAAAAATATCGCAAAATAATTTATAAATTTGTGAAGTTTCATATAATGTGTATAGAAATGGTTGTGGTAGGATAACATTTTTATTACATTACTGATTACTAATATAAACTTTTTATCTTTAACTATTCACGTGTATCATTAGACAGGGCAAAGCAATAAAATACATAATAATATTGGTTTGTATTATTAAAGAATTGGAATTTACGATAAATAGTCTAAATAAAACTTAACTATAAAAGCAAACATCACAAGCCATCAAAGCCCACTGCTGAGCCACGTCTTCTAATCGTTATGAGAAAGGGTTTAGGCCACCCCGCTGATCCAATGAAGATGTGGTGAGGTCCGTTTGTTGGAACATTCCTGGTATGCAAGGCGAATCCGGTGACGATGATGACGATATCTCAGACGCAGAAATACCTGTTCCCGATCCGTCATCTACACTGCAGCCGCTAACCACGCGCGTCCAAAGAGCAGCGGACCGTAGTATTTGCCTAGCAGTCAATGAGTGCAGATCCACTCGCTGCTGTAGACCGCCAAATGCGGCTAGATATCTTATTTAGCTTCCTATTATACTTTCTCATGTACACACACAGATACGTACAATGATATAGACAGACAGACAGACAAAAATTCTGAAAAGAATTGTTTTGGCTA
>JAOPUB010071580.1:0-13816 GCA_027564055.1 Neptis clinioides
CTAGGCCGAACGTCGATTTAATAAGCGTCCTTCAACGTTCAACTAATTAGCGGATGTAGAATCAGTCAGATGTAAAGGCGTTGAGCCTAAGTAATGAACACTGAACAGATGCACGCCAATACTTTCAGTTTGTCTCGTTTCTCCTGCCATATCTGCAAACATCCTCTCTATACGATCTTGAACAGCATTATTCATCTTTTTGATTTTGGTCTGACAGTAGGTGTCATCTTCGAATATGGTATTTGTTTCTTGTATTATTAGGCTTGCCTGAAAAAAATATAAATTGATGTTAGTCCTCCTAGCAAGGAGTTTACAGAAACATAAGTTTACAGAACACAAGTATATAGTCTCTGCGTTAATCTATTCAAAATATATTTATGTTTATATAGACACTCAACTATTAATATTTACCTGACTTTCTCTTCGGCCTGTATCCGAGGTAGGAACATATTGTGGCAGGCTGGTAATGGAGCGTGTGTCGTCGAACAAGGCGTCGATCTTCTGTTTGTAAAGCGAAAGGGACGAGACGCTCGGTGGACGCGGGCGGTGGTCATCTTGAGCGCCCAGGTGGAAGCCGCCAACTGACGCACTCTCGTTATCGCACGTCACCATCTTACGATATAAATCATTTATAGGTGTACTTGGTATTAAATATATAATAATAGTATAGAGTCAAACAATAGTACAAGAAAAATATCTTTAATAACGAACAACTCTCTTAATTTTGGTGTAGCGGAATTTTGGTTAAATATTCGTGACCTAGACTAATCTATTGAAAAGATGAAATAATAAAAGATTAAATGTTAAAAAAAATATTTTTCCAATATAATTTTTTCAAGTGGTCTGCACACATTTTAAACAGAAATATGGTTCTGAACCTACTAATAAAAGCGCACCAGAAGATTAAAAATTCTTCATTCGTCTTATGAAAGACATATTTTTACGAATCCAATTAGGTACCCCAAATGAAAAAAGTTACAGACAGGCAGATCGTTAAGCATATAATTATTCTGACGCCTATTCATTCTTTGAGTATAATATGGTGTATAATATTTTCTAATGTAATAGAATTATATAGTTATATTCAATTCATATTCATCTTTGACATTAAATTAAATTTTATAGTTATTCGACATATTTCGTTGTTAACAAGTAGTAAAGATTTATGAGCGTTAGTAAATGTCAAAGTCAAATCTTCCTTTCAAAAACATATATTCTCATAATACAAATAATAATCGTTATTAATTAACACTGTATAATATGGTATGCAACAACTTGTTTAAAATAAATCAGCTGAAGCATTTATTTAAAAATAATTTTTTAATCAAGGTTTTAGATTCGACTATTATTTATTTATTTGATATCTTTCAATCAAAATTATGATTTGAAATATTTTTTTCATTATTTCACATATTTCGAATCACACATGGAAAATGGTATAAAGTGATTTGTGTAATATATCTTTGAGTAGCTTAACACGTAGGTAGACGTTATTTAACGAGCAACAAGAAACATAATGCATCACATTACCCTTAGCTGGCAATAAAAGTGAAACTTATTTTAAATTCGTTGTGTAACGGAACAATAACAACGTTGCTGTTATAAATCGACTCTATGTTTAATTTTGAATGCGAAATTACGAATATTTTTTTTAAACTGAGTTTAATAATTTTTTTCTAAATGAATTTATTTATAACACTTTTTATTGTTAAATAAATTCATCCTTTTACTTTAATGAATGAATTGCACTGTTCTTTATTGCCGTAAAAAGTCAAACGAAGCACATACTTTGACCACTAAAAAGAAAAATATAAGAACTTAAATTAAAGAGGCTAGTTTAAATTTGCAAAGTTTTAACTTCTTTTGGATTGTGTTAGAAATATCCAAGAAATCTTGAGCTCCTCTACTATACGGTTATGACTTTGGCCCATACACATATAGTACCCAGCGTTACAAATATATAACATTGTTTGAACAATAATAATTGTAGTTGAAATCACTGAATCGTTTCATCAAGGCAGTGAACTGCATTATAATCTAAGTAAGAATGATAAATAAGCATTCTTCGTCAATGATGCGTATAAATCGGCGCTCACGCAGAATGCAAGAGAACTGCATGTTCATAGGCATACGAGGCAAAAAATAGCGTTATATCAACTTCCTATCGGTACAGTATATTTCACTATATAAAATATATATAGTAAATATTACTATTATTGAGAGACAATTGCCTAATTCAACTGCCTCTGCCAATTCAACTGCTATCAGACTGAAAGCTGGAATAACAAGTCACACGCCACATTAAGCATTCTGTCATATTTGATTTATCATTTATATTACCAAAATCTTTATTTCCATATTATAGACATATACTACATACAGAATATAAGTCCAGGCTGCGAAAGGAATAACTTTAAAATAAAATCACAAGATTTGATTCGAACTTATTAAAGATGATAATGTACAAGATTGTTGAAGTAGTTGAGATAAACATGGTAAACTTACCTCTTATCTTGTTGATGGGCCTTTGGCCCAATATTTGTTTAGCATATTGATATGCTTTCCACTGTTATACTGAGCAACTGTGAACAAGTACACTTATTAAATGTTGAATATTATATTTACTAAAACATATAATAAAAATTCAGACAAATTTAGAAATATTTTTAGTTTCAGATATACAACAATAAGAATATCAATTAAAAACTTTTATGTGTTCCCCTAGTTAATATACCTTTTATTTGAAACATACATCTTGAGGGTGGGTAAAAAAATATTATTAATCTTTGGTAGTTTGTCCATATTCGATTCGAAAGAACTATACTTAGATGTCCTAGATAATATGTCTAGGAAAGTATGAAAATTCATTAGATATAATTTGCGTTTAAAATTGTTCGAGATCAATAAGAATTGTTTAAAAGTCTGAAGTGAAGTTTGCAACCTGTGCTGTGTCGATGCCGATAGTTCAATAGAAAAATTTTATTTTAAATATTTATGCTTAGCTTGTATACTTTAATTAATTTTTAAAATCCACATAACTTTCTAACACAATAATGAGAATAATGTTCTAATGTTTTACCCCATAAGGAAAAATCAGATTAAAAACAAATTTAATCAATTATGATTATGATATAAAATATTTGTATGAGATCCATAATTTAAGAATATTTAAGCAGTATCAAACGGTATTTGTAATGGAATAGTAATATTGAATTACGCAAAATAACTAACGGGTTACAGTCTCTTTGTACATACATGCCAACTCTGTTTATATTCTTACCTATTGTTTAGACAACATTATCATTTAATGTCCTGATATTATAAACGATTTCCGTATACTTTTGATATTTTCATATTCATTTTATAATGAACCTCATATTCAAAAGTCAAATACAATAAAAAAAATATCTCACACGATCTCTAGAGGAATCACTACATTAACTATCGGTCTTGTCCTCGTGAATCCCAATTGTATTTATCGGCGGAAATATTTAAATCTGAAGTTTAATTATTTTAATCATGGATCTGGGAACAGCTACGGCCTCGCGCCGACATAAACCTATAAATCGCAAAACCCGATTCTTTTGACAAATTTTAGAGTAGATTTTAATTTTTGCGTACTTATTATTCTTTTTGGAAGTTCACGTTTTGTATGGTTCAGGCAATGTAAACTACCCTTAGAAACACTATTCGAGACAGAAATAAATTTTACAGATGTCCTAACAAATCGACAACAGTCAAACGTCGACCGCGTCTTAGGCCCGGCCCGGTGACGGGCGCGCTCGATGGTATATTAATAACTTACTGAAGTTTAGGTAATTATGTTAAACAGTTAATTGAAAAAAAATGCACTTGGTTCTTAAATCTCAATACATGTAATTTCAAAAAATGTCTCATAATTTTAGAAACAGCTTTGAGATTTCGCAATTCGTCCGTATCAAATAATAAACTGATTTCTGTCGAAACTTCGCTATTACTCGCGAGTCTTGGAACAATAAAATTTAAAAAAAAACAGCTCAGCTGAATTTACACAGGATTGGAGCTTAATTAAAAAAAATTGATAATCCCCTTTGGCACCAATGTGAACGTATACTAAAGTCTTACCGTTATACTGCTAGTCACTAGAAGAGAAATGTAAAATTAAATTATGGGCTCAACTATGTTGTACGTAGAGTGTTCTAAATCGACGTATAAGCCTGACCGAGTTTTATCGCGTCGAATTCAATCAAAAGATCGCATTGGATATTATAACGGTCGAGACCGCAAGTAGTCAGTTACCCTCTTACCGTACAGTTACAGATTTACCCTACTTCGGGAGATTCATATCGCGAATTTATTCAATTTCACTGTCACTCTGTTACACCTATTAAAGTTCTTGTGAAACAGTGCAGTGTTACGTATCACTTAATTATTCGAGGGTGGAAAACGTACTATTCTAAATAAGAGATAAAATAATTTCTTAAAACGTTCATCAATAGCGATCACCGTAAATCATAGCTTAAACATGTGTTTCTTTATACAGTATATTATGATTTGAAAAATTCAGTATTTGGGTGTAATTCTTTATAACGTGTTGTATACTACGTCAGAATATTTATTGTTAATAACAACAATTATTATGTAATAAAAATTTCATATTTTCTATATAAACCATGTCATATATTATGTCAAATTAATCAAGAAAAACGATGTTTTAAAATTAGTTGTTTCAATAAAATTAAACTAAAGGAATGTTTCTTTTTTGTAAAAGAGTTTTTGAAAATATAACTAAGAACCATTTCGCAAATGATAGAAAAACACACAATTACACAGACAGTCGGACAAATGTATGACCCCCTTCGTTAACGTTAATATGTAATGTTATAACCATGACCCAACAAACAACAGTTTAAATAATCTTAAATATGGATTTAACATGAAGCAGTGAATATTGACGAGTTTTCTCGAGTTGACTTTATTCGCTTTCACTGTTATGCTGTGTCCAGATATGCCGGTTTTGATTGATGAAACCATGTGCAATATTTATGAATTTATTTTAAATACGATCAAACCGAAATTGAGTTTATATTATAGAGCGTCAAAATTTGATTTATATTGATATATTCTATGCCTATAAACTGCTATTAATAAAATGGCCGATTATCCTAATTAAGAATGAATACTAATTATAATTTAATATGACGTTAATCTAAAGATTTACATATACAAAATATTAAAATTGTCGTTTAATATTATAAATTTTCACTTTTATAATTGTGTGTCATTTACTCTACTTTTACTATACACAAATAAGTCTTTCTAACACTATTTGCCATGCCGACTAAGCAAGAAATTCGTTTCTTACTAGGAATAATAGACGTTCTTTAGAGGGCAAAAAGCCGTTTTATTTACCATCTCTTACTTCTATATATTATTTTTTTTTAATTTACCTACACTCAATAATAATTTCCTAATAAAATATAGGTACGTTAATAGGTACTTCGATTTATAAAAAAAATCTTCATTTTCCATCAGGTGAGATGCAACTAAGCGCTTGTCTTTTGTGTTTAAAAAAATATGGTTCCTAAATAAAAATATTTAGGTATTAAAAACTTATTATTATTATCACGCATAAAAAATTAAATGTTTTTTGATAAATCTAAAGATTAATCGTATCAAAAAGCACCTGTGCGAAGAGAGAGGAGCAGGTCGACTAGTTTATAATATTAGTTAGAATTAACATTGTATAGTGTCAAACCCAAAGAAACGGCCAAATCCATACAATATTTTGCAAATTAAAACTCTATTTTATTTGTAATTCGATTGTGTAATAGAGAAGTTTATTCAAGTTAGAAATTAACTAATAAGTGATATCAGTGAGCTGTCATATTAAAATAGAGCGTGCAGTTAGAAGGCTCAAGACGAGTATTATCTAGGTTTATGCGCCTGTACCCAGCTGAAACCCATTAAAACGCCCGTATCATTAAACCTGTCATTAGGTTCTTGCATACATTGATGTCGCTGGCTTAAGTTAAGTAGTCTTTACACAATTTATAGATAAAATCCATGACATTATATTGGTAAAAAGTTAAAATATAACCAGAAAATAAATAAAGAAAGTTATACTTTAGAAACAAGTTTGTTGTATGTATTAAATACATAAAAACTACGACATATATCTTTAACCTAGTCGTGGATATCGCAATGTATCCATAGATTAGGACTTAAATACAATTACTTCGAATATTAAATATTTCGTTGTCATCTGAATTTTCTGGATCATCCAACAAAACAACAGATTCCAGTTAATTTAATTACAGTCATGAAAGACGAAGAAGAAGAAGTAAACTGTACGCTTACTTAGTACGGTAAGTAAGTAGAGCTAAGACAATTTTACAATCGTGTATAGAAACTGGGCTTATTTGAACTAATTATAAAAATCTCATTGTTGTTCTTGTATTACATATTTTATTTTTACTTTCATTTGTTATTCATTCAAACTTCCATTACATGACTAAAATAAAGTCTCCAACTATGTAAACCACCTATCCCTTAAGCAAGACAATGTGGGATGCCAATCATTCTTTAGTAAATTGTCTTTCTCAAGCTTGGATACTACTATTATTGCGTTCACACCTTCGCTCACTTTTCGCCATAAATGATTAATGATCGCGTTGGGATTCCATCACTCTATTCTTGTATTTTAATTAATATTTTATTTTTTTACTTAATGGCAATTTTACTATTTTTTACACTGTAATGTTTTTTCTTAACATAACTGAAAAAGTTCACATAAATGGTTACTTGAAGATATCTTCTTGTATTAACATTACGGTAATAAAAATTATTTTTGGGACTGTGATACAGAAATAAATAAAATTTACATAAACGCAGAAATGTATACTGTAGCTGGTCATTAACTATTTGTTATTGACATACATTTCTTAATCATGTGCAAAAGTTTCTAGAAAAATTATTTAAATTATTCTCTACAGAGTACAATAACACATCGATTTTATGTTAGAAATCGATTTCAATTATTATTAAAACATTGAATACTTCTTGCACTCGTATAGTTTAGCAGGTAAGCAAGACTTCGTTTATAGTGCAGATTTTATGACTTATTTTTTATGAGGATTTCTCTCAGATGTTTAAGAATTAATTTAACATATAATAAATTCAATTTTAATACATTTAATGTAAAGACAATCAGACGTTGCAAACTTTATAAATGTTTTCATTATCACCAAAGAACTATACATTTTTCCAAAATAAAAAGCAGCGCATGTTACTTTCATAATATGCGTTCATAATAATTTCATGAGCATCAAAAGAAAGACGAACAAACCCTAAAACTTATATTGCAATATTGGTATAGATTAAGTTGTATTAATTATGACGCTGACACCGCTAATTTAAGTAAACATTGGTAGAATTTATTGAATCACGCTGAAAAGGCTGAACCGATTTGCCATAAAAGCATCTTATAGGCTGAGTTAGAAAATAGGATACTTTTTAAAAATGAATAGTTCCTGTGGGCTATTCAGTACTATTCATATACCTTAATAGATCCGAACGAAATTTAGTACACATATAGTTTGTTGTCTGGGTTATTACATAAAATACTTTTTATCCCGGAAAAAAGTACAGTTCCCGGAATTTCGTTCGTTCGCGAAGCGAAGCGAAGTCGCGTCGGCTAGTAATTGATAGTAGTAAAGTTTTGTGTAAACGAAATTTTGTTTTGAAGAACAACTTCTTCGTTTTGAATAATCGGCTTTACTTAATGCCGGTGAAATGCCTTTTTTAACTATTAACTATGTAATAAATTACAAAAGTCAATAGCGACATAACAACTTATACCTATCTCAGAGTTCGTTTCTCAAAACCAGTCTTGTTATGCAAATCTATATAACGATTGCTTTTATATGCGTTTTCGTTTTTTAGTTATTTTGATTGGATAAGTAAAAGTGAAATATCATATTTCGCCGTGATGGGTGTTTTAGATTGAAAAAATCAACGAAAGAGATTTATTTAGATTTTTAAAGTAATAGAATAAATGTGAAAATGGATTGTGAGATACTAGAAAAAATGAAGATAAAAATGCTAAAACAAGAAGATAGAAGAGAACACACAATCAAAATTTATATATAATTAACTATTTAAAAAAATATATATTTAATTGTTTTCTAATATTGACAACATTTTAAAACGAAAGTGAAAGATCTGTATAATTTTAGTTAATAGTTCATAATATAATAAATTGTTTTGATGTTAGTGAAAGTGATGGTATTAGAAGCTATTATGAAACACCATGACCGTGAGTGAATTAATTAAAGTGAAAATTGCTCTCTAACGTTGGCATTGACTTTGTGTCTTTTCACCTGCAATCCATAATACATACCATGATATGGAAAGTTAAAGATTGTCGAGAATATTGATAAGATCCCAATGCTACTTTAATTACAATGCATTGCAAGTGAAGCGTATCCTGGGAGTCACTTCTACTTGTAGTTTACAAGGTTTTTCCTTCGATCCTTAGAAGTTATTAACATTTTCGTTTCTTTTACATAATAAATACCAGATCTGTCGTAAAAAAGTATTAAGAATACGACAAAATTCGGTATAATTAGTTAAAACTAATAATTTTTTTGTTATTATTCATTCATATTTAATTTTGTAAGATTTACAAGATTCTGTTTTCTTTTAACAACAACTATAAGAAAAAAATACAATAATTATATTATTTCTCAAATTTTTCAATATATGTGGTAATACAGAAGTGTAGTTGATTTTTAAAATAAAAAATGTTCGCATTCTTTTTTTCATATATATTAATTACTAGTCAACCCGCCCCGATTTCGCTCGGGTACAATTCACGTACGAACGTACGAATATACTACGGGTATAGTATTATCATCCCCCGTTTTAATATCTTTAAACCTTTTTCTATTATAAAAAGTAGCTCATGTTATTTCCCTAACTTTTGTATATCTTTGTACCAAATTTTATCAAAATCTGTCCATCCATTGTTGAGTTACAAATTATGAACCGATTTTGTTTTTTTATATGTATTTCTACAAATTTTTAAAACTTCAATTGATTCAGAGTTTTTTTCCCTAAAGAACAGATTCTGAATTGTTAGCTAGCACTTTTTAAATAATTTTGTTATGAATGACGTCTATTGTTTCTGTGGGTCTTCAAAAATGATTATAACTTGTCACTATTAACACGAATCTCTTCATAAAATATTTATTTAAATAACAAAATCATAAAAAAAATTTGATATATGTACCGTGCACTTTGAAGTCGCGTTTACAATAATAGATAAAGAAGACTGTATTTCGTATAGTGTTTCCGTTTTTTTTTTGCTATATCTAAAACTCTATGCATAAGACATTTTGATTAATAAGTAACAATATTATAAGTAAAACTTATAGCAAGACGTACAACAAATCTAACGGGAGTCGTAAGCCTGAAATATGAGCAGACTCTCGAGACTCATTGAAATAAATATGGTGAAAGCTCCTTATACTCGAATGCTATTACTTTGTATTGCTTACCTTTCTTAAGATTAGAAACATATTGTCCTTATTTGTGACTTGATATTTGATAAATAAAGAGTTTTTTGCTTTCGTAAAGCTATTAAACTTTACGATAAATGTTAGAACGTGTAATATTAAAATTAAATGTAGTGAGTATCATAGTTATATGAGACATTGACAAATGTGTTAACATACTCCTTATTAGTATTTTCTTCGACATAAACAAATGATCGTAATAAATTGTTCAAGTCTAAAGAACAGATTACAATCGCAAATAGTAGAAAGTAGAGCCCGACAGGCCTAAAACGGCAACTGTGAAATATGAAACCCACTACGATAAATGAATATGTCTTAAATGAACATCGTTGTTCAATAGTTTCCGTTAAAATTGAAATTTAAGAATTTAAATTGGCTATACACTGCTACGTAACTCTTTCACACACAATCATAGGTTGGCTGGAAGAGATCTCTTCTACGGATAAGTCCTTTAACCTTTGCTTAAAATGTGTCATAATATTTTTTACTGTATATTTTTTTGTGTGCAATAAATTATAGATTTACACTATGCATGGACTAGTCTAGATCAAAAGAGTTCTATTAAATTTTAAAAATCAAATGATATATATATATTGTAAGACGAAAATCATTATGAATTATTTCCTGATTATATTTGGTAACCTTATAAATATTATGTTTTCACTATTGAATACAAGAAAAACTTGTTTTGTCGGATAAACTTCCTTCTCACCTACTATTGCTACACTTCGCAGTTTCCTGTGACGTTGCCCCTTATTATTATTCTAACTGGACATAAGAAGCGTTTGTACAGGAAATAATGTGGGTCTCATAACCATAAATATAATCTTTAAAAAATTTAAAGGTTTGAGAATCGGAATAAAATATAGTAAATTAATTTTACGAATTATTTACAGAATTGCACTTCTCCCTCATGTAATTTTCTTCCTTATTCCCACGATTACTTTATTAATGGAAGCCAACAGAAGTTATATTGTACTGTCTGTACAAACTAAGTCTTAGTTACGTCAAGAAGACAGTTTCAAATTATTTTCAAGTAAAAATAACGCTATAAAACATACCATTATAAAATAGTGAGGTTCGTGAGAACTGAGTTCATTTCTGCGCGCGCGCATCATCGGACCGTTCATTGTATAGATAGGAGTGACGGAAGAAGTGACAGTTATCGCGCTAATGCACTTCCCTATCTGAGAGTAACTGTGATATAATTTAGAAATCGGATCCAACGACTAAATAGCCTTTAACATTTAAAAAAACATAATGAACTTTTTAAGGGGATTTACTTTCAACATCTTTACATAATATAACAAAGTCGTTTTCGGTTAACTGTAATTTAGATCTTCTCTATCACACAAGGGATTTTTATACGATTTTTACCAAAGTGATCCAAGAAGAAGGTTTATTTTATAAAAAAATAATTAATATCCTAGTCTACTATAAGATAATGAAAGTATTTAAATACTGGTTTGTATATAATCACTACATTCGAGTTGGGCTATGTGTAACAACGTTCATATTTATTTTTATGATAATGACTTGTTATTTTTGACATAAATATCATATGAGACAAGATCTAGTTGAGTGAAATTGTCTATTTCCTTCCGCTGATCAACACTAAGTTTACATTAAGAATTACGATCTACTTTTTTTGCATAAAATTTTTATATTAAATGTGAAGACAGCGGAAATGTAATTAGATTTTTATATCGCATTTTGTTTCCGATTACAATCTGCAATTTCTAACGCGTGCTAAATATTGTGAAAGCTTTTTTTATAGATTTTAACTACCTCAATGGAATTTAAAACGAAATGATTAATTGATATAAAATTTTATTAAATCTTTGGGGAGCCCTGTGTCCAGCAGTGGACGTCTCATTTTTAGCAACAACATATTGAGAATTTTATCTTTTTTGACAAAAACTAAGTATCATACGTGGTTACTGCACCCGTGCGAAGCCGGGGCGGTTCGACTAGTTATGTAATAAAATATTAAATGATCGTCACTGTAAATAAATTAATTGATATCTAATGAATCGTCGTATAATTAGGCATTTGGTTTCATTAGTGATGCTATTTACTATTGTATGAGCTTGAAATTACAAAAAAATTACATTAACTTAAATTCTTAGTGTTTTTTGTTTTTATTTAGTCTATGTAAATAACAAGCTGAACCGCATGACTTAACACGCGTGAGGCTCCGCTCTTATGAATCGTAGCGTGATGTTTAGCATATAAGCATTCATCGATAAATGCACTATCCAACACTAAAAGATTTTTTTAAATCAAACTAGTTATTCCTGAGATTAGCGCGTATACTGTAAGTATAGTTAGTACGCGCAGTAAGTACGCGCTATAATATAAGTATAGTTGAGTCGTGTTACGATTACGGTAATAAGGATTATTAATTAAACAGAATGATCCTTAGCGAAGCGAGAGTATCGGTTTCTGGTTTAATACCCCCTCCCCGTTCTGTGGAGGAGACCCGGCTCAGCAGTGGGCCATCGCAGGGTTGTGAAGATGATGATGATGAAATAAATGATGTCTGAAAATTAAAGACAACAAAAAGCTTTGCATTATTTATTTTCTTTACATAAGAAAATCTTTAAAATAAACAATAAAAAATTGGATTGGCAATCCAGCACCCTTAGTGACTATTAGGGTGGGATGAAAGAAATTCGAATAAGGAATTACTGTCTTGGTAGTAATAAAAAAGTTCGGAACAAAAGCTAAGTGAAAAACTGCGACAGCTATCATTGCTTTTGAACGCCAAATTGGTTCACATTTGTGACGATTTGGAGTTTTATGACCGAACTAGTCGAACTTCCTTCGGCTTCGCACGAGCACGATTTACCTTGTATAATTTATTCTTAATAAAAAAAAATCTAATATACAGTCGTATAACAATGTTCATGTGTAAAATAAACATATTTTGTTATTATCCCTCAGAAACTATCATGCTTTATATTATTTTTTTTTTCTTTAGTATATAAGTATTACAGTTAAAACCAGTTTTTATTTAGATCTTATTTTCCTTAGTTAAAACTAGTTTTAATGTTTTTTTTAAAACTAGAAATACCCAATTAAAACTAAAATTTACCATAGATATATTTGATTTTCAGATAAAACTAGTTATCACTTCGACCTGTAGTTAAAACTAGCATACAAAATTAATTAGGATTGAAAACAAGATATAGTTATTAATATTTGACTTTATTTAATGAAAAGATTAAAGACAAAGATAATGAAATAATAATCTAACACTAAAGGAACATTTTATGGAACATCGACTTAATTATTAATAGTTGTCAACATGACAATAAAATAATAAATAAAAAACCTAATAATTTTAATTATAAACAAACTACTTTATAAACGCATATCTGAAATCCGTTTTGTCAAATCACGATGATCAGGAACAGTTTTAACTGACTCGCTTCGGAAAAACGCGTTTTGTCTAGTATGAGCTAGTTTTAACTGAAATACGATTTGAGCATTAGTTAAGTCTATCAGTAACATGTTAAATATAAACTTTATGTTATAGGTATCGTCGCTGAAAGATAACGGAGACCCTTGTATACCAATACTAATTTCAAATGTATTATATAATGTTTACGGATCCAGTAGTAGCTTCTTGAATTAGTATCTCGCACCTCTCGATAATAAATCCAATTATTTGAAAAGGTTAAAATATTGCTAGTACTAGTTCTAGTTTTAGTTAAGGTCACAGTATCAAACGTTAAAATTACATTAAAACCAAAATGTATTTGCTTGCTTGTTACTTAATACGAATACCTATTCAAACTTTCTTAGTAAAATTTTGTATTTCAACTTCGCTACTTTATATCGCTCGAGGGTATTGGGATGATTTCTATTCCAGATATTGAGATCCTAAACTTTGGTAATACTCGTAAGTTCAACTCACTTTACATTGTAGGAAGGTGTATTGCTTTTAAGTGTAATTGTATGTACTAGTAGTTCCCCGAATTCTAAATCTGAGCCAAGAACCTAATGACATGAAGAATATTTCAACTGCACTGCTACGCCAGAAGTACCCTATTACACCACAACTAAACTAGTATCCCAGAACTACAACGCTACGCCAAAACTATACCGCTACGCTTCTACTTATCGCTAAGCCGCAACTAAATTGTTACGCTACAACTAAACTGCTACGCCTGAACGTACCCTACGCAGCAACTACATAGTTAACTCACAACCTCTCGACTCCACCACTACGCTACAATAACACTGCTACGCCG
>JAOPUB010071786.1:0-13797 GCA_027564055.1 Neptis clinioides
TCAAAATCGTTTTATATTTTAAGAATTCAATGACAATAATAAAACATGAAAATAGCGAATGCATTACTAAAACTAAGAAACCTAATAAAACATTAAACAATAAAATACGTTCTAAATTTAAAATTTCGAATTAATAAGATAGGAACAGACAGTCTTTACAATCACTCTCAATCTTTTGATTAACACTCAAATGTAAAACTAACTTATATAATTTCAGTTGAATATGTAAAAAATTTGATACCGGAGCTCTACCTGCATTTTATTTCATACAATGTTGCCAATTACTGGTCAAAATTTTCAATCAATATATATATAATTCAAAGTTCTTAAAAGCCTGGTATTCGACTATGAAATGCAACAATAAGAATACTGTTATTTTGTATGTATATATAATGTCTAACATTTTAACATGTAAATGTTTGGTCGTTTAAATTCAATGGAATATTGACCGTTATCAAACCGTGACGTCATCGAATATGATTTAAAGTGTGATGGAAGATTAATGTAATTTTATTTTATGCAAAATAATTTAATTAATTTTCTAAATCAAAGTCAGTAATAGCCCGATACGTTTATTCTATATATTATACAATCATGGGCGTACTCAGCTTTTGATTCAGGGAGGGGGGCAAACATATTTATTATCTATCATTTTACAGTGAAAGTTGCCCATTTCGTAAGTGTTCTGAATTAATTAATTATTCCAAAAAATATTTTTTTGCATTCCATAATATTTCCATTAACAAATAAATCAACTATTTATTTTAACTGCATTATGTATATTTGAATTACATAGAAATATGCTACATATGCTACATACAATCTCCAGGCGGGGGCAGCTGCCCTTACCTCTCCCACCCCCCTCCGCCCTTGGTACGCCTATGTATACAATGCTCTTTAATAACTTTATTATCAAAGGACATCTTTCTTTTTCCAAGTTCCAAATTTAAATTTCAAATACTTTCGTACATCAAATCACATTTCGATTTTCTGTACGGGAAATGATAGAAAATGGCGCAGACGCTTATCATAAGTTAATAAGTTACGAAGTAACATAATCATTGGTAAACCCTCACCGTGCCTTAGTTTCACAACAATGAGAAATCAGTGAATTAGTAGATCGAACGTTAAATAATTTGCTAGTTTACATACAAAACAGCCTGCTTCAAAATATACCATCCCCCAAAGTAATAGAGAAGTCGTTAAGCCTCCAGGTAGAATTATAATTCAACAGAACGTCGTAATCTCCAGCTGGTGACACTATAGTTACATACTTTGACTATCATTACTCAAATTCAAGTAATGAAATATTGGTTATACGTGACTATAGTAAAGGGATTATTTTTTATATTTCTGGAACCAAATATTTTCTGGACCTTCTTTATTTTAACCTGTTTCACCACTCGTTAATTATCATATATCTACAAAACTAAATTTGTTAGTTATTGTGATAAGATATTTAATATATTTTTTTAATTGTGCCTATGTAGAGATTAAAAATATAGGAAAAGGAAAAAACTCCTATTTCTTTCTATAATTAGTAAATTAAAAACTCCTATAGGCTTACACTACTTCGACAGCCATTATAACTCAAACAAAGCTCAAAGCTCTTTCTAAGCTTAATGAGAGATTGGTTTCATGAATTAATTCGGCCTTATCGATGAAAACCAATATACTCTGAGCCCCACCCCCATACAGATAAGCTGTAATAGTGGGTCTTTTGATTTTGGACTATGTAACAGCGTTGTTAGTATTCAAAGGCGTCGTCGGTTAAGCTCGTGTCTTGTGTATTTATATGTTCATGCCTAAATTAATGTGGTATCAAGTAAATAGAGTTTAGGAGATAGAATAGTAAGTTCACGTCTATTACGCCGATGTCCATATTGTTGTATAGCTTATTGAAATCAATTTGGTTCAGGCTAATAATAGAAATTGTCACTGTCAATTTGGATTTTGACATAGAATATAGGCAATAGAATCAGTAAATTATCTTTCTTGTCGTCTGCTATAGTATTGAACAAAAACCAATATGGCGATAATACGACATCTATTTTTCAATGTGATTTAATATGTTTAAAAACTAAAACTTCATCTTTTGCTGTAAACGATTTCTTTGATGATTCATTTGCAGTAGACACTTCTATTAATTTACAAATCAGTTCTATTTTGAACAGTCCATATAGCACAGCGTTAACTGAGACATTAGTAGAGATGTAAGAATAATTTTCTGCAACATTACTCTGAATGGAATCCTGCATAATAGCCAGCCCCGTTAATTCATATTGCACATTAGGCGCTTACACTGTACGCTTCAATTCTGCTAACATTTTTACTTTCATGGTATCACTCATGAAATCATCATTAGAATTTGAGTAATTATTTCCTTTCATATGTAAGCTTTTATGATTGTTTTATATTAGGGTTTTATTAACACAGTCATTAGACGCTTTAGATTGAATCTAGCGCACAAAAAGAGAGGCCATTTGTCGCTCTTTGCATTAGTAAAACCGTCTTAATTTTTTTTTTATCATTTTAAAACATAATCTGAGAAATATATGACGTTACTTCGTTCTAACTTCTCAAAATTATAAAAATCTTCAGATTCAGATCGTCCTATGAAAATGGTTAATTGTTGAAAAAGTTAGAAAGAAATAAAAAAGAAGGTTCTAAAGCAACACAGTTATTGAAGCTTTATTACAAGTTTATTTTCTGTAACAGATAGGAGATATAAAAGAACATATAATATCAATCATTAAAAGATCTTCAAATTTTTTCAATACAATATAAGAGGTATGGTAAATAATTTCCCAAAGGTAATAAGTGAACGGCTAGAGCTAAAGAAGATGAATATTATTTATTATTTTACCATAAAGGATATAAGGAGGAATAAGGCTATAAAGTACTCACTATAAGTGTCGCCTAGAGTAATTCGCAATAGAAACGTAAAGCAACTTAATAAGAAAACTTGTCACTAAACAAACGACAAGAGCTTAGAACCCTCCATCTTAATTACGACTCTACGTGATCGGTAAGGGCGTAATTATTTCCCGCCTTCGACGAAAAAAAAAGAAAATTCAATCATACCGTCTATGGAGCGAATTTCAATCAAACCGATGCTATTTGGTTTTCTTCATTAAGTTCAAGATTTTTGACGTCAGCTCTCATTTCTTTAACCTTTCTACTAAAAAGCGGTATTTTTAACATTTTAAACATTTGATTTATTAGGCATATATAATCTAATAGACAAAAGTTATTTATAGCAACTACTAGGCGGCACGACCTGGCTTTGCCCATGATGCATTACCACGCATTACTATGAAGCGCCTGGACTAATTTAAATGCAAAGATTTTTTTCCCCGATTGGCTATTATATAGAAAATAACTGACCATGCATCATTGGGTGGTAATCTATAATTTAAAAAATCAATGTAACCTAAGTTACTAGGCATAGTATCAGCTATCTGCCAGTGAAGCCCGTTCAAATCGGTCCACCCGTTTCAAACATTACCAGGAACAAACAACAAACAAAATTTTAAATAATGTGCACTTGGTTAAATCTGTTATTTTAATATTATAAACATACACTTCAATTTAATATCTTGAAAAAAAATAAACGTATCATCAAAAAGCCTGCATAAAAAGGCATATAAATACATTTTCATTTCACTTTTGATAGAGAGAGAGAGACTACTGAGATGCTCATTGTTTATTCCACGAAATCACAATTCAATCTTAGGTTGATCGTAACAGGGCTTATACATATTGTCCAGAGAAATTAATAATGCTGGCTGACTATGATGATACTTATAATAGTGGTCCATAGGAAATACATGTTCAACAATCATTTTATCATACATACAATTTACCTATATGTAATAGACTAGAAAGAAATTCGCAATCATTAAAAGTTTTGGGTACAAGAGATTTCTAACTTGTTATAGAAAAACACGAAGTTGGACTTCTAATTAGAGATCGAAGAAGTAATCTCAAATATTATAGGCTAGCTTTTCTTGATGACTTTCCATTGTTTTATTCATGTTATGGTGGAACTTTGGAAAATGCCATAAAATATTTTTATACATATTATGCATATTAGACTTGACGTTTTTGGAAAAGTTAATCCAAAAAATATATGACGGGGAAGAGATCCCGCTGATGACCAGTCAGACCTTGCCCAGGCAAGGTGACCGGATTTTGTACAAGAACCCGGACAGCGCCTTGGACTTACCGATTCGACTATTTGTCTAACTGAGGGTTGTTTTAACCCAACTAAATAAATGAGGAGGATGAACTCATCGGATCCTTGGTCAAAGAGGTCCAATATCCGTAATACAGTGACACACCATTATTACACTTTTACTTGCACCACTTTAAGAGATATTGACTTAAAATACTACTCGTGAGACTAACCGATTAATGCCAGCGAGTATAAAGGGACTAGAGAGGTGGCAATATCCCTAACCCTGGTGAGGGAGAAAGTAAATCAACCAATACGAAAATCGACCAATGAAAATGACTACCCGTCGCCTTTAAAACACCGTAAAAATCCAAACATTAAAAATTAGTACTAGTCGTTCAGAGTAATGAAGGTAATAATTTAAAATGCACAGTAAGTAGCACCAAAAAGGCAAATTTTAATTTAATAATGCAATCATTTTAGTCCTATAACGGTAAAAATAGAATTCAATTCAATATACAGTCAGATAATACATTAATCTGGTTATCCAAAACTTCCTGAAAAAGTAGGACCTTTCACACAAAGGTCCAGTATGAATATAGACCGGACTCCGGGTCCAATTAGCGCCTGCTCTTTGTCATTAAATCTTTCCTAAAGCTGCTTATCGGAGTCGGATTTTAGAAATATATAGACTGTAGAATATTTTTTGCGTATTAAGTTATTTTTTATGCGGAAATTTAAAAGATCTTTTGAAATTTTTAACAAAATTGTTTCCTTCTTCGATTGCTTGTTCTAAATCATAAATCACGCATCAAAGTTTTAGTACTCGGATAACAAGGATAGTTTGTATAAAATATTTAGGAGGTATTCTATACAAGATGGCTGAACTATAGTCAAGTTATTGGCACATAGTTTAATGAGATGGTTCATGAAGAAGGTGATGGCGCTAACATCACAAATTCTTGACTAGTTTCATTAGAAATTTGTGCATCTAAAACTACCTAAACTTTTATAGACACTAATCATTTTATTAAAGCACTTGTCAATTAATCACTATATGGTTTGGTTTTTATAGCAAAATTATTTTTCACTTCGTAATTTCACAGAGAATGAACTATAAACTGTAAATTAAAATTATCCTTTGTTTCACCGAACGTTTTCACTTAGACAAGGTCAAAATAAATGATAGCAATTAATGAATTTAACGGCGTCCTATCATTCATGTCCGTGATCCGTCATGCGGTGACCCAACATGACTGGCTTAATTGCGACTCGATCACTTTCTCGATAAATAACAATTGTTTCTACCCTCAGGCTCGAGAGGCTTAAGAGAGAAATATCAAGATAGATTGTTAAGAATTAACAATAATATTGTTCCAGATATTCGCATAGCAATATAATAGGGTAGCTTCACTCACTTTTGCTTTAGTATTATTGTCAATATTTACTCCACAAACATAGTGGTAAAATTGTCGCGGATCCTTCGGAATACAACTAGCTACTTTAATATTATCAATAGTGTTGCTAGTATAAAGTTCAAAATCATTTGTATCTCTTCCTGGTCTTCTCAGACTATTTAAAATTAACTGTACATTTCAGGTGAGCCCAATCACCATATATTACAAGAACCCTCATCGATAAATCGAATAATCGACTTGGTAAATAACATTTTTTAATTGAAGGTAAAGTAATGCAGACAGCAATTTACTACTAAAGCTTTGTAAAATAGTCAGATAGTAATCTAAAGTCGATGTGGCTTAGAAATTTTGGCTATTCTTATAACATATTGGATCGAACCACAATCAGTCAAGTCGGCATCCCACATGAGGGTTTAATCGCGGTATAGGTGTTAGATTTATAAATTACTGTCATTTATTTTGCAGATTAAAGGGATTTCCTTTGAACTTGGAAATTACGAACTTGATTTATTATCGGTGGCAAGCTAGGTCTAGATTATATTCTAAATCATTGCCATTATTGAGGAATCCTCCATCTAATTCATCACATCGAATACAAGTGGTAAAATTTTCTTTCTTGCCATTCTATTAGGGTCTATCTAGAATCAATCCATCATATAAATGTAGGTATTCTTTACCTGTAAATGTTTTTCTACTGTCAGCCTAAACTATTAAGTGTTCAAGTTTTTCTAATGCTGGTATTTTATCCTATGTCTTGTTACTCCTTATCATCAAATAGGTCTTCCAAAACTCTTTTCATTTGCTAGTGGAAACAAAAGGTAAAATTCCAAGATCATTTTACAAAAGATTTTTGCTAGTCTGTTAAACTGTGATATATATGGCAAAGGTAATAAATTCAGGATTCATAGGTTAAATATATACCTTATTATTACATCTGAAAGTATTTTTCAATAATATTATTTAGGTCAAACATCATCGTGGCATAATAATAGAATTTCATATCCAACCCAGTAATGGAGCATAACAATGAAGGTTATTAATCTTATTACAGATTAGCGGCCTCCACGTCAATCAAGATCCGTTTTGGGGAAAAACTATATATTACCAGAAACCCTCGCTTCTCTTCGGCATTAATAAGATTTATGATAAGGCTGAATAATTTAAGACTTAAGTAGCTTTGAAACTGAATATCAAAGATCTGGATTTCTAAAATTTAAGTGTTAGATTTTTCTGCATCTTTTTTCAACTAGAAAAGCTCAGAGTTTGAACTGGTTCCATAGCACTTACCTTTTGTTTGGACCTTTCCTTTTATTTTATGCTGCAGAGAAACTGAACGAAGTACCACTCCATTTTATAAGCCTTTTATGGTATTATGTGGGTATGGTATAAAAAATGTACAAGCAAAGCCAAAATATTTAACAATTGCAAGCTAGCGGCCTCCACGTCAATCATGAATCTATATTTCATAAAAATACCGTGGGGAGAAAGAATTTTCGGCAGCCTTTGTATAGCTCTACGCGATGTAGTTTATAGTATGTTTGTTCGTCATTGTTGTCAAAATTGGTGCCAATATCTATACATCCATACATGGGAATTGATACATGTCATATACTTTTCTGGCATCTTTATAAATAAAAATGGAGTTTTCGTTGTATCCTTGTCCAATAATGTTCTTAAGCCATCTATCTGTTTGTCTATAGCGACATCCTATTCTGTTCTTCTTTCAGTATTTATATTGTCAAAATATACTTGGAACAAATCTTATTCCATTCATTCTTTAATTTCTTTTAACAATTTATCATTTAGTATATAATCTTCTTCAAATTGCGGTTACACTGCGATAAAATATTTAATATTCAACTCCTTATGAGAAAAGAATAAAAAGGGAGATAAATCTTACAAATCCTCATATCCAGGCACTAAATTATCACCTAACGTTTCGTCACTGCACCAATAGGCGTTCATATGATTTGTAGTCACATACAACAATTTTTCATTTTTGCTGTCGTCAGTAAATCACGTTGACAACTCCTGGGAGTTTCAGTATTGGGACCCTACTTATCTTTAAGCTACTTTCAACCATATCTTATTATCTTAAAGTCTATTTTTCATTGTTTTAATATTACATTGTTAATCTTATTTAGAACAAAATTGAACCTAATATTGAGGCAGTAAGGTAGTTTTTAGAATATCTGAGATTTTAAATCTATCATTATATTTATTATTTGTTTGCGTGCAATAAAAGTACTTGTGATATATAGAGGTATTGACCTGATTAGGACGATAAATATTTTGAATATGGCTTTTATTTATTTGTACTTCAGAATCAGGCCAATAGTACAATTTAATCAAAGTAGAAATTAGCAATTGTCCAATCACGATTACCGAAACGTAAGGTTAGTCTAGCATTATAGTGGTTATCATTAATAATGAAATTCCAATTATAAACCAACTTAGTCGAAATTGGGTAAGCTTCATAAAATAGATATATTGCGGAAATTTGAGATTAAAATAGCATGCAATTAAACCGAAATAATACAAGAAGAATAACGGGACATAAAATCCACAAAATGGCTATTCTAAACCATGAAATAATCAAAATTTAGTCCCAAAAAGGCCCATTCGTCATATAGTGAAAGGTTTTACTGTTTGCTTAAACCCTGCGGCTGTTTGCTCGCCGTTGTTTAACATTCGTGTCTCATACCGTATATTATGGCCAATTGGGTACTGATAGGTTACGTCAAATATACATAGGTGCATTTGCTCATATTGTTATGGTTATGGATATTTCAATTTTAATAGCTTAATGTAAGTAATGGGTCGTTTTCGTTTCAGTAGGTAACTCTTAAAGTTAGAGTTCTCTTAAAGTCGCAGTCTCTTAAAGTCGCAGTTCTTACGTTAGCCAGATTTCCTGTCCCATTTTATCCCAAATAAATAATGGTATCGATGAAGCACAATATTTCTCTTCTAAAATTTAACAAATTACCAAATACTTCGTAATAATCTACCTCTAGTTCTTTAAGCAGAAAATATATCAGCTTTAGATGAGAATGTAGATGACGACTATTTTTATCTGTATCATTTCAAGTAAAATGATTAAGACATCAGTAAAATATGATGCAATATACAGCAATTCTGGCAACTTAAATCGTATATGAATACTTGAGCGGAAACAGTTGATCTCACTTATAAAGAACTTCCTCTTTCCCCTCCATATAAACATGACAGCAATAACAATTCCCTATAAATATTTATATCATAAAATTTGATGACAGAAACCGGAGGCGATAGCTGGTTTTATATATTTTTCCAATAATACGATGACACGCAGTGAAGCAGACACGGGACGCTTGGGTGCGCTCGGTTTGGCACATCTGTTTCTTTGATCAATCAGATTATTAAATTATTCTAATTTTTCCCGCAGTTCTGCCCATAATAATATTAGAAATAATCAACCTCTTCGCAAATTTGATGGAAATTTACCTCGACGTTGACTCGTTGATGAAGTACTTCATAAAAATCACAAAGCTTCAAAAATACTGTAACCAAAGGAAGTATATGATTGGAAAGGCTTGGTCGAAAACTGAGCAAAATATATTATGAAGAGCAGATTAGATAAATTACATACGTAATAATGTTCTTAATAAAAACGTCTCTTGAAAAGAACAAACATCTCCAGTTTTATAAGTACGACAAGCTATAGTGCGTATGTCAGAAAAAAAAATAGCAGCGCCACCCCAACTGATCTTATCAAAGGGCAGAAATCGAATGTTCTCGCTGATAGTGAGAATAACGCTCTATTTGGTCGACAAAATTAAACTGTTTTTAGCGTAAGGAAACATCAACCTTAAAGCCTTGTAATAAGAGTATCGTGATTGTATTTCTATTTATGTAGTTGAGGCCAAAATGTCTTATTGAAGGTACAGGCGATCGGGCGTGTAAAGTTTGTTAGGGCCAAAGTTGATTATGTTACGCCTTTTCTATCAAGATTTAATTATGGTATCAAGGAAGTACAGCTTTTAATTAATGGTGGGACTTTCTTTTGTTCCATCATCCTCTTTTTATTGATTGAAGTTGTAATTTAAAAATCATTTTCTTGAGCTTTTGAGAGTTTACATTTCAATTCTGCTATTGCTAGTTTGTCTATGGGTTTCTTTAAAATTATCTATGATCGCGATGTTTTTAAAGATGTTTCAACTAATGCTATTAAATTTTCTTATTTTGCTTTCGTATTTGTTACATCATCATTTAATTTCGTAAATAGTTCGACAGTTACTTCTTCCATTGAATATATACAACTCCATATTTCATTATAAACAGACAAACAAATACACTCAAGTAAGGCAGTAGAATCCCACAGCCATATATCAGCGTACAAAAATAAAAGCCATTACGACTCTCGTGAGATGCATTACAGAGAACACGCAAATCTTACGTATGGAGCATTTTGTCTAAGCCACAACACGTAAAACGCGTAAATGTTTTGTACGGGAAAAGGATTCGCCGATTTGTTATACTTGGATCTTCTTACTTTTAGTCTGAAGTATTAAATTTAATTGCACAATAGCTAGCTATTGAAATAGATAGACTGACTACCATATCATATATTGAAAAGTAAAACAACGATTAGTAGAGAAAACACTACGAGGACGAATAAGACATAAAGCATAAAAAAAATTGTTAAGGAAAAGATCTTATGAAAGAAAAGGAATTAGAAACAATGATTAACAAACTATAGCAATCACAGGAAGAAATAGACATAAATCTAGTTAAAATACTACAACATCAACATAAAGGGCATTTGAAAGTTAAATTCAGCACAATCGATATTATCTTTTCATTTCTTTCAGGCCCAGATGTTATTATACTTCAAGTTACTATTATTGTTAAAGATAACAGTAACAATATATCTGGCTTAGTATAACTCAATATAACGAATTAAATACAATGTGCTCTTAGAGTATATTTGTAGAGGCTGATACAAAACGTTTTATTTCTTACGTGGTTTTTAGATGCCTTGTTCACATGAAGATAGAGATAAAGAGAAAATTGTTAGTAATGACGTAAGTTAAAATTTAGACTAGAATTACTAGAAACGATATCTTCTAATTCCAGTAAATTTCAGTTTTAAGACAATATACATAGAATAGTTAATAAATCTAAAGATTTTAAAAAATCATCTTTAAATATCGGTACAAATATAAAGTTAAAAAATCTATATTGACAAATCCAAAAATTGTCCTAAAACCTGTGAGGCTCATTAACACAGACACACACATAATATATGCATATACAAACTCTTTATATGTGAGAACTAAGGCAAGGCATACATCTTGTACCCTCAACATTATGTTTTTGTTATGATTTTTGTTCTCTTTGATTTAAGTTTTCTTTCTTCTCTTTTTTTCTTATTTTTATAATTCCTTCAAATTTTGCAAAATTTAATTTAATATTTTGTTTTATGTCACTTCCAAAATCCAATTTGGATCCATTAAGGTTTTTGTATTTGGTTTAAATTTAGTATCAGCTGTGATTTTGTGAATCATAAATAAATATTAAAAATTATTTTGTAATTGCTTTCTGTTAAGATTTTTCCTCTTGAAGATACTAAATCGATTACGATTATTTTCAATTTGGCTCCATTAAGGAGTTCATGATCTGCCTTCAACGATTTTTTTATTTTTTTTGTAGATCGATTCGAATAAAAATTCTAGTTCTTTTATGCTATCTTAATAAATTTTACTTAATTTCTTTCCATTTAAAATAATTTTAACTTTAAAAATGTATTCATTTTGAGTCGTTTCAGCTTATAATAAAAAAAAATATTCCCTTACAAAAAATACTACAATAGCATTAAGTTTACGTTAATATTTAATAACTTTAAAATCGAGCCTAAAGTGGAATTGTAAAAAAGTGAAATGTATTAGAAGTTATGAATAAATAATGAATATATTAAAGAAAATTATTCCTAATACAGACGTTCCCGCGGGATGCAATACGCTCAGCATTTCACTTTTCAGTCGGTCCGACTCGGGTCGCGTGGTCGGACGTATCTCACAATTCCGTGTAAAACTCGATACTTTTACTTAACACGTAACTTAATAACATTTAAAAACTTTAAAGTATACTATAAACTATAATAAAATATAATAAATTGTTATGTTAATGAACTGCAAACTTTTCTGGATTTAATCATAGTTTGTGTCTAAACAAAGTGATTTACGTGGAACTCATGTAGAAAACAGTGATATTCTCAAAACCTAATATCGTAAAGTAAATACAAAAATGGATGCCGTAAAGAAAAATAAATGCTGAATCCGACATGCTTTGTTATGTGAGTTGATTACATATTATATTCATGTAAACAAAACCATTCCTCCTATTCCTTCGAGTTACACAGAAAGAAAAACAATTACTAAGCCAAATAAGATACAGTAGCAATAAAAATAACGTTTTGAGATATTTATAGAAGTTTGTTTCTTATAAAAATATTAGTTTTAGAATTTCCTAAAACAATTTTGAGCTCAAAATCACAGATCTCCTTTGAAATGTTTATTTTTTGTTTATCAAGGCTAATCATTTTAAGTTGTTAATATCTGGTCAAGAATTAGATCTTTAAATGTTTGTTAGTCTATCATGCAAAAACGTGTGTACGAATTTCAAAGAAATTTCATACAAAAATACTTTATAAAATGGAGTATTATATAGGCTACTTTTATGCCGGAAATATCCAGAATTTCTGTGAGATAACGATAAAATTTCTCAAATACTTTTATTTAGCAGTTTTTCAATAAATATTAGTATAAGTAGTATTAGTAAATATTTTCTAAGAACTCTTTGGTTTAGAATTTCAAGATTTCTTTCAATAAATACTGGTTGAAGCTATTTTCCTTCGCTCCTGAACTCGAGATGAATTGCAAATAAAATTTGCATTTGAAAAACTTATAAGCATACCAATCGTAATCGATTCCATGACCTTTGAAAACTCAGATACCGTTTTATTTATATTGGTTTTTGGGTTTTATTTTCTATTTGTTGACTAGGCGATCTGCCCTAGGTTTGTCGGGCTAAAACTTTTAAATGACAAAGCTTAGATTGCAGATTAGCCTGTAGCAATGCAACTATCCAAAAACATGTTGATTTTTAGGTAGAAAAAAATTACAAAAAAAAAATTGTTTTGTATTTTATCTTACTAATATTATAAATGAGAAATTTTGTATGTCTATTATATCACACATAAACGCCTAAATGAAAATCATTGAAATATAGTATTCAGATGCTCTATAAACTGGATTAACACATATGTTACTTTTTATCCCGGAAAAATTTAGAATTCCTACAGATTAATAAAACTTTATTTAATATGTTCTAAGTTATCAATATATTAAAAATTTCTGCAGAAACCTGGTGGTCGCAAGCCAGTCTGGAAAAAGATCCCCAACCACCAAGGGTAGCTGGGTTACTCGCCTCGTTACGTGTATGATCTTAATCAACAAAAAAAAGTAATGTGTACTTGTTATTGTATTTAATAGTTACTTATTAAACTAAATAAATCCCTGTATATTATTCTAAAATTGTAAACTGACACTGTATTGTTGAAAATATAGTTTTCATCACTATATTCCCCGGCGTGGCATTTTACAGTAACTAAATCGTTTGTTCATGAAAATACCTATAAATCTTAAAAAACCAACCAACTCTATCTGTATGTTACGCTTTCACGCTTAAAATACAAAACTGATTTTGAGGAAATTTGGTACAGGTTTGGAAAGATTGAAATAGAGGAAGTGTCAGAAAGACTACGCCCCTTTGTAGGGAAACCGATGGTAATCTATTTAACAGTTATTGAAATAATCACGCATTTGTAAAAAACATAACCCTACAACTATTTAAATATTACTAGACTTGAAAACTTCATCGCCCTCGGAGACATTTTCTAGCTAGAATTTAATTATTATAATGAAAAAAAAAATCACTCGCATTTTGTATCGTAAATGTTATTAATTAAATATTATTTCTACTAATTAAAATGGTTTTTATCAATTTAATTTATATTATTGATAAAAATAAAAATTCAATAATGACCAGTTAGGAGAAATACGTCAATGAATTAATATTATGTGAATGTTGATCCAGTCTATAAAGTATCTGTGTACAGATATACAAATTTTAACATTTTTAATATTAGTGAAATATTTTACA
>JAOPUB010071886.1:0-13796 GCA_027564055.1 Neptis clinioides
TTTAGAACAAAAGAGGAGACAACACGCCACCTTGAGGTACACCGCTTTAATATAGTAATAAAAAATTATATTCAGTATACTTTGTTTTGTAATAAGTTCGTAAAAGTTTAAAAACAATGGTCTAAAGGTCTTTTCCATCACTACGTCAATTTTAATTTTTTCCCTTGTATGGACGTCATGATGATAACCTACAAAACCATAGATAAAAAATATTTCACACGATATCTTGAGACAAAAGAAGGTTATACTACAATCTAAAATTAAATCGAAAATAAATATTACTGCCGTGAGCTTAAAAAAAGTTATTTTGATTTTTTTTCTTAATTTGTTTCTGAGAAAAAAAATAAAAACTGATGACGTCAGTTATACGGCATACAAAATAATGCCTTTAAATGCTAAAGCAAACACATATCACTATTCAACGTTTGTGACGTCATTTGGCGTTTATGTCTTTTTAGAATAGATCATATTTCATAATTGATTTTATCAATTACCGGGCTCATGTTTTGAAAAAATAAAAAATACATTTTTCTTCTAGTTTCATATAATATAATAAAATAAATATGTCAAAAATATGAAATGTTGTCAATTCACAATTTATTTACATAAGGGGTCTATAGAAAAAAAGTTTGGGAATATCTGAACCATAATTTCAATATTATATTTAAAACAAGTTATTGACTTTATAGTTTATTTGCCTAAATTTTATATATATACCGCGTTGTATTTTGTAATTATTACAAGTTTCTCAACAATAGTTATGTAAATATTGAAGGTTGTTGGTTTGTATTATATTGAAATTCCCAAAAAAAATTTATGTTATTTTTAAGCAGTATAATGTTTAGTAATTTTGTACGTCTTCGAGCAAAGTCCAAGTAATCAATAGTCTCAAAAATAAACCTTTTAAAATGGTAAAACATTATACAGAATTCTGAAAAATCTGATTTGAAAGATTCAAGTAATCGGTACTCATACAAAAAAATCTGATTAAAGTAAACCATTATTTTTTGTTTTTCTTCTATTAATGCACTAGCCGACCCGCGTAACTTCGTTAACGGTGATTATAGTGATTTTATTTAGTATTTAATTAAAATTATCTATCCCATACTCTGCTCCAAGACAAACTTTATTTACCGGTTATAAGTCAACGATTTTTTTTAGCAATCTTAGAGATGTGTGTGACCAAATAGACAGAAATGCAGACAAAACAAATTAAAGTAGTTAATTTTTCTATACCTTGTTCATGCTCTTCTTTCGTAGTCACTTCATATTTGAACACATTCCAATCTGAAGATATCATTACTCATCCCACCAATGAGTCCCCTAATTATCTAACCACTCATTCATTCACCCAATCAACCACAGACGTATTCTCTCATTCACACAACTACTCAATTATCCACACAAGTTTGCCTCGCGTCCTCTCTTTCATCCCTTATAAAATTTTATAAGGGATCCTATAAGCGCTTATATATAAATATTCAGCTATTATTATGTAAGTTAAAATCTGCCGCTCCCACAAGTTATACTTAAATCGGAATAAGTATTATCTTATGTGGCCATTCAGATTTCAAACTATAACTTTAACATTTCGTTCTGATATGTAAATAAAACCTTCCTATCATACAGGGACTAAACTTTTATCTTATTGATAGTTCAGATTTCAAATTATATTTGTACAAAATTTCATTCTAATCTTTTAAGGCATGTGAATAAAATCTTAAAGTCCCACAGGAACTGTACTTTTGTTGGGATAAGAGATATCTTATTTCCTAAGTCAAACTATAAGACTTAAATTGCTTTCAGTGACGTTTTGTTTAATGTGACATCCCACGACTAACTAACACGACTTACGTTATGTGAGTAATTTTTTATTAATTTATTTTCTTGTCTTTGGTGCTGTTGGACGTTAGAAATTTGAAACTATACATATTTTGAAACTCATTAGCAGTAAAAAAATGGCAGTTAAAATTATTACGTAATGTTTTTGATGTCTGCTTTTTTTCTGATAAAAATTAAGTAATTTGATAAAAGTTTTAGCAATAATGTCATAAAAATTATTACAGAATATAATTTTGTTGCTATAACTCATACGTACTTAAAATTGTATTAAAGAACATGTGAATACCAAATATCTTATTTCAGAGATCGGCTTTTCAAACGTAATTATATATTACATAAAGAAATTCCATGCCTGTAGGAATTTAATATATTATTAAGGAGCGAAAAGGTATTGATATACCAGATAAAAATATATTGGAATGTTAAGACATGAAATAAAACTGCTTTAATACAAGTACCTTCGTATATCTGAATTGGTATGCTGAATTACGCTTCCAACGGAACCAACTTGTCTAGTAGATTCAGTGGGCAATTACTTGAGGTTCTGCAATGCTCCTTTGATAGTGGATGGCTATTTTTGACTATTCTATCCATTTTACGACAAATTTAACAAATATTTCAATATAATTTTTAATTTAAAACTCATTATCCTCACGTCACTTTCAATAAATGAATAGATTACATAATAAAAAACAGTAAGTGTCACCAACATTCCATTTTATGGTCATAAATTCGATCCAAAATATTTTATCCTAAATTTAATCACAACTGCTTTTTTCACTCTTAACACATTAACACTACATAAAAGATAATAAAAATATTTATTCAACAATAAGGCTTCCCGATTTTTCAGATATATAATAGTGAGGAGCTTAACGCTCTTCCAAAATTGTGTTATATTTACTTTAGCATCTTTTTTTAAAGTAAATTTCTGCTTTTATAATATTTTTGTTAGAAAATTGTGTTCCTCGACCGGCACAAGCAACAAGAGAATTGTAGTTATATTTAATAATTTCTTGCATATGGCGATAGATGGCGGTAGATATATCAATTACATATAAATATGTTACAAAAGTAAAAGTAAATATTGTTCGTCTGCTTAGTATTTGTAAAAGAAAACTAGAAATCGAAAAATATTGTTTTTTTTTCTTACAATTAACCTTATCATTCAGTATCATATTTCGTTTACAATCATTATGACGATATTTTTAGCTGGAAACATTATTATTAAATCGTGACGAAAGAATTGTCACGTTCAATTACTAAAATCTTGTTTAGGCTTGACGTACAGCAGTAGTGTCTGTATGGTTGTTACAACCGGCTATTTAAAAATTATTCCTTAAAAGTGCGGAAAGTGTTAAAAAGGTGATATGACCAAGGATGTGACTTGTAGGCTATTCTACGTATCGAAGAAAGGTATTATTTATGAAACACATTTTTATCTGTTAAGGAACTTAGTAAGAATCTAAAAAAAATTATTAAGTCATGCTAGTGAGGAAATGTTTAGGGCAATGTACCCAAAAGTTTTATACATAATGATATTATTTCTAGCGGCATTCCCATACTCCCGTACTGTTTATATCTATGAGCTGCATGATAAAACAGGCCGTTCTCCAAATTCGCCAAAACTACCTTCCATCTTTTATGAAAATATAGGTGTAGATAATAATTTATGGAAATTATATGGAAATTATTATTATATATGGAAATTATTATTATACAGTTTTTGGTTATCAATACACATCAATAAAAATGTAAGGGACATTATAACACCGATAGAGGCCAAAAATTTTTTTTCAGAATTTTCGTCTGTCTGTCTGTCTGTACGCGTATCACGCTGAAACGGCTGGACCGTTTTGCTAGGATACTTTTTATCCCGGAAAAATGTATAGTTCCTCTGTGATAGATGACTACTATTCGTATACCTTAATAGATCCAAACGAAATTTTGTACACATCTAGTTTGGAGTCTGGGTTATCACATGAGATACTACTTATCCCAATAAAAAGAACTGAGATAGAAAGATTTTATTCATCTACCTTAATGGATCGGAACGAAAACTTGTTAATTTGTTTATATATAGATTTTAATCTGAATTATCACACGACATACTTTTTATCCCAGAAAAAAGGACAGTTCTATGGGATACAAGGATTAGTTCGTTTGTTCGATTGCGCTACACTCATCTTTTTTACTTTAAACCCCCGAAGTGAAGCGCAGGCGAATCAGCTAGTTTAATAAAGCCAATATTTCAGAACAGACATACTTACTGGTTGTTTTTCACATAACGTCCCCCGTCTGTTGTTACTTACTAGCTTACTCCTAATCTACAACCTATTATTATGTAGTTTATATTAATGGAGAAACCAATAAATGAAGGTATTATGTAGGTAAAATATCTTAATCTTAATAATATATACAAAATTTGCTGATTTGAATGTGTTCAAAACGATAGAGAAAGAGAAAATCATAAGTTGATGTACTAAATTTAAATCGCTTCGAGGTTGGAATGTTTCACACAATCTTGTCTTCTCCAGGGTCTAGGAAAGCCAAAATGGGTATGAATTTGTAATTGATAGTTTAGAATAGATAAATATAAGGTTAAGGTCCAATAGGGCTGGCACATACTTATAAATAAAAACGTACTAAAAATAATGATATTTTAAACGCGAATGTTTGTAAGTTTGGATATTTAAATGTTTTAATGTTTGAATATTTGTTACTCAATCACGAAGGCCGAGTGGATTTCTATATTTTATATAATTTCGGATGAAATTAGGCATACTGATACTTTATAATTATGATTAAGATAGTTAAAGGCTACGTTTTGTTCCGGAAATTTTGTTTCTGTGAAATGAAAAGGTGATAAAATTATTTATAGTCGGAAGCGTCTTAATATTTTTATTTAGCAACAATATAATGAGAAAGAAATGTTTTTTTATTAATCTATTGCACCCTGGCAAAGCCGGGGCGGAGGTTGACTAGTAGTCGAATAATTATTACAGTACACACATTTATATGTTCCATTGAAATAATAAATCTATAGAAGATCGTATGTGTCTATATTAGGATTGTATTATATGTAGACCAAAATATGTAAGTAACAAAAATAAGTAAGGCTACAAGTCCGTAATGAAGGAAAGAGATTTTTAACAAGTATGGAATTTTTGTATGTCATTCGAATTAGCACTGGTATATGAAGTATGAAGTATTTATATTATAATGAGATCCCACTATGAGATTCGTTCGTTGATCACTTAGTATATATAAACAGTATTTGAATCTTTCCATTCATACGTAATAATCATCCGTAGGATCAATTAATTATATAATATTTGATAAAAATGTTTTCACATTTTCTATTTTCAAAGTGTAACAAAAATCAAAATGATCCTTATCTTAAGTGTTCAATCATTGGGATTACTGTGTAAATAAACTATGAAGTAGTGATTGTGATGAACGTAGAAAAATGATTGTTTGCCATTGCAGAAGAAAATATTAAAAATAAACAAATATATCCTGTGATACCCTTTACTTAGCCAAGAGATGTTCGGAATGTAGAATAGGGATTCGGCAATGTACTTATGAACCTAGATGAATACCTTACAAGGCTCTCGTTAGACAGCTTGTACTTGTATGTCGAAATTTCACATACTATAGAGAAACCTGTTGTACCTCGGACCGTTTTTAGATATGTATATTATATTATTATTAAATGTACTGCACACAAACCCGATTTGTATATTTTAAAAGATTCCTCTTGGATCATTCTATCTATTTGAAAACCGCAGGATCGGTTGTATAGTCCTAAAGATCTTGTCATATATGGGAACAGACAGACGCGGAAATCTATTTTGCTTTATACTATGCAGAGATGTAGACCCAGATACATTTATATTTAGTATTTGGAAAAACGTCATTAATTTTGAAATGTAGTATTCTTCAATTTTGTAAAAAACTATGATTTATTTCAACTATCTTGTAAGTTTAAAAACCAAGTGGTTATTCCAAAACATAGAAAACTTTCAGACTTTAAAGTGAACAACTTTTTACATCATCATTTTATTTGCACATATTGTACAATAATAGTCCAAGGTACAAGAGGTTCCACTATATACAGCAAATTCGCCTTCCGCATCTGTTATTACGTTTATCTGCTAACTCGTAAACTAATCCTGTTGATTAATTCTATATATCAAAATTAGCATAACTCATAAGATAGTCTATTCGATATTCATTATTGGCAAAACTGATAGTGAACTATGCAGAAGAATCGAAGTTTCACAGGAGATTCGAATCTAACGTTATTCCCAAAAAAGTTGTTAAATCAGCAATATCTAATCGTCGTAGCTTCATTTGTTTCCCTTAACCTTAAATATAAGAGATGTGTCGCCAACAAAAAGTACAATGTCACACAGATTCCTCACGTAGTATGGCAAATTGTTGATATAAATTAAGAATAAAAATGTACCTAATAATGATAGTAATGGATGAGATGGAGTTGAAAGACAGATCCAGAAGATTTTACATCATTAATAGCAACATTCTGGTTCTTTTCAATGAGGTAAGTACCAACCAGATCTAGCCCCGAATCATTAATACCATAACTATTAAGCTTTTGTAAAATCGTTTCATGTTCTACAAAATCAAAGGCCTTGAACAAATCACAAAATACACCGATTGCATTTAGCGATTTCTCCCACGCGTCGTAAGTATGCTTGAGGAGTGTAACTCCAGCATCTGTTGTTGACCTACCTTTAGTAAAACCATGTTGCTTACTATGAAAAATATGTTTTTTTTTCAAAACTTTTCCAAAAGCTGATTTAATATCACTTTTTTAAAGATTTTACTAAGTGATGATAATATAGAGATAGGTCTGTAGTTGCCAAGATCGCGCTTTTAAAATAGCGATCTCACCATTTTTAAATAACGATATAACTTTACTATCGTTCATTAAATAAGGAAACGATCCTGTATCCAGAAATATATTAAAAACTTCTTATCCAGAATTTATCACTACATTGTCAACCTTTAATTTGATCTCTTCTCTAACTTTTGCCGATCTGCCAGTATCAGTATAACATCCCACGTAGATCTTATTTTATCGTCTGAATTCATAATCTTATTTCTGATATATATAGCCTTTGCCTCGATACAACCTTTTCTAAAAGTCTTTGAAATTTTATTAGCATATTGCAAAAACTTAGGATCATAATTAAATTGCTTCGAACTTGGACCTGCCGAGTACGACATCAATTCTTAACCACTGGGCTAATGCTGCTTTTTAAAAAATGAATTAAATTTAATTATGCCTAAGTAGTTATGTAGCACCGAGATCCTAGACTACAAAGAAATACGTGAGCTAATCTGGAGCATGACAGGTACTAATGAGCCAACCATTCGTCGCGAACTCGATTCAGGACATGACACTCTTGGTTTCGATGAAAGAGTGCTGTATTTAGGACATCGAAAATTTTCGTGTAACTTAGAAGAAATAGAACGTATTATTTAATTTTCTAAGACACGTTGCAAAAGATAAACATCATCAAAAAGCGGAATAATTTTAATTGAATTCATTTGCACTAGTCGACCCGACCTCGCTTACCTGAGGATTCATATTTGCACACCGCTTTTCCCCTTTTAAAGGATGATTTAAAAAAAAATTACATGTGATGAAACTTTATACTGAATTTTATTAGAATAACTAATAAAAAACGGCAAAGTTTAATACTAACTTTGCACCCCCGTTATACCCTCCTTTTTCCGTGTAATTTTTCCAATTTATTCCGTCATAAAAACCTTGCTCATAGTACAAGTAATAAATTTAAAAAAAAACACCCGAATTGGTCTTACCGTCTTCAATTTTAGCGCTTAGCAACAAATTTTTTTTATTTATTTTTTATTTATACAGATTAACCAATATATACTTCTAAGCTCTATATTGTCTATATCCGTTTACTATTGTAAATGCGAAAGTATCTCTGACTGGTCCGATTATGAGGTAATTTGGTAAAGAGATAGATTAAGCTCGGGGAATAATATAGGCGATATAGTGTTGCCATATTAGTTAATAAAACATCGCCATTTTTTTCATACTGCACCATTTAAAAAAAAAATTTCACTGATAGGAAGCTACACTCTGCTAATTCAAGGTCTGCTCAATCAAGGAATATGGATTTTAATCTAGTGGATTTATCTATAATGGATGGCTAGTATATACTAGCCAATAGAAACTTTCAACCAACTGTATAATAATGTACATATTATGTTAATAAAGACTTCGATAATAATTAAAAATCATTGACTAAATTTTGAAGGTTTGTACGGATTCACTCATTGAGATTTCTATGCAAACTCAATTGAAGGGCAAAATAACCGTTGAAAAATTGTTCCCTAGATATCAATACTTTTTTCCAATTGTGATTCTAAATCATTAGGAATTAACCTTTAGATTTTGATTCCCTTGCAAAAACCAATAAAATCAAATAGGCGTCACAAGCGCAGCTTCTTTTTATAACTGTCACTTTAGAACTCTAATTTTTCTCCGCCTTAAGGTATTGGACCTGAGTATATATAGTTTTCACAGTTTTAAGGGCGCGTAGACCTAAATTTCGTCTAAATTTCTCCTTGAAATCTTTACGTATTCCTGAGAAAAAGGTTCACTTGGCGATCGGTACTCTAAAAATGTTAACCTCTTTAGTGAACTTACCTTGGCAATTATAAATAATTGCGTATTCGCAGATGAGTTTATCAGATGAAACGAGGATTTATTAGTAGAGACTAGTTCAAATGCTAGTTCCAGATTCAACTTAGATAATAATATTTTTGAGGATAAATAATAACTAAATATTTTTTATTCACATAAAAGATTATCTTTAGTTAATCTCCTTATATTAATCATCGATGGATTTTAGAGAATCTCTTTGAAAATCTGTACTAATATTATAAAGCTGAAGAGTTTTTGTGTTAGATAGTCCATTTATCGAGGAAGGCTTTAAGCTATATAAAATTACTTTACGACCCATAGAAGTGAAGCTTCACGCGGATGAATTCGCACGGGTCGGCTAGTATATAAATAATATTAATAAAATGAAAATGATACTAGTTTTTATGATACCTTTTGTTGAATTATAGGAAACATAATGAAGGAAGGTCAGTTTATTTACGAGTATTTATGATATTAGATGCCAACAAATTTAGCATTTAAATCACAACATGTTTTTTTTTATAAATTTTTAAAGCTGGTTAAAAATATATATTTTTATATTTCTTTCGTATAGTTGCAATTTAGTATACTACTGTACCATATTTAAAATTTTATTACTTCTTTATTAGACATGTCAATCGATTAATAATAAATTCACAATAAACAAAACAGCAATTAAACGATATTAGAGGTTATGAATCAATTGTTCATTAAAACGAGATAAATCTCGTTAAAGTAAACAGATTTGCCAATATTACGTCAATTAATTAATACTTTTGACATTTTTGATCAAAATAGAGTGATACATGCATGATATGATCATGGATTAAAATCAAAGGCTCAATGTTAGACATCAGATATTTATTTAATATATTTTTAGTAAATTGTAAAGTGGATCAAAACGGAACTAAACTAGATAAAAATATACGTGTGCATAACGTTTAAATTCTTATGATGTGGACGGTGCGGTCACAGAGATCACCACATCACTTTGTTCATATATAAATAGATTAAAGTTTAACCTAATTTTAAACTCAAGGATGACGAGATGATACATATATTAAACCGAGGTGAACGTCTCTTGGCGTACGCAATACTATTCATCAAAGTTTAGAGTTTGGTTTTCTGCCATACTTTGTTACCATACTTTATTTTCGATAAATATATACTCAAGTGGATAGTTACCAAACTTTACAGCAATATTTATAAGCTTACCAAATACAAAATTCCCCTCCATTTAGCTTAGCTTTTCCATAATTTATAAAATATTAAATCTCGTAAAATATCTATACTAATATTATGAAACTGATTAGTTTGTTTGTTTGTTTGTTTGAATGCGCTATGCGCTAAGAAACTACTAGATGGAATTATAAAAATTATGTTTGAAAGTCCATTTATTAAAGAAGGTTATAGGCTATAGAAGATCACGCTGCAACCCATAGGAGTGAAGCGCGATCACGCGGATGAAGTCGAGGGGGTCAGCAAGTATTATATATTTTAAGAGATTTTAGGGAATTACATAAATTTGAAATATACTTTTTTGGGTTAAAAATAATACCTACGATACAATAAGAATATTTATATTATGTTCAAAGAACCTCAAAAATATATAGTGACTTTCAAAAAATACATATTTTATTATCTAAAATATTTTTCGTTTCAATTTTCCGGGTCTCATTAATTCGTTGACAAGGTTTCTTCCGTTCACAATGCTAGGGTGACCCAAATCAAAATGTCAATTTTGTAGATAACAATAGAAGATAATAAAAATCGAAAACATCAATCTTATACAAAAGCACACAAGACATAGGTATTTATTCTGGCTGGAAATACTAATAAAATATAGTTTAATATTGATAAAATTTAAATACAACTTTAATACTTTCCGTGTACTTAAATCTAGATTAATATTACAATGGCTTAAATTAAGTTAGTTTCGTTTATAATTTTATGTCTATGTCTAGTATTTATGAATTGAAGATGTTAAAAAAAAAATACTCTTTATTTTTTAAGAGATATAAAAATCTGTTTTCCTAATCCAAATTTATCATGACTATTATTTTAGTAAATTGTGTACTGTAAAATATAAACATCTGCAAAGAAAATTTGTTTCTGACTGAAATTTGCTTTGTTATTTGAGTATTTCTTATTCAACTTATAGGCGGTACAAAAGTCCTAAATGTATTTTTTTCAGTAAACATTCAATAAACTTTTATATGAAAACATTATTTGCGATAAAAATGGTTATATCAATTTTATCGTGACACAATGATTATTACGTCATACGCATCACCAATTCATCTTAAAGCACTAAACGGAGTATAATGGACGGGGTATCGGTGTTTGCTCACTACGAGGTCAGATCAATAAGGCTATCTATCTGATTCTTTCGAGCTCTGTTATAATGAACAGAATCTAGTAATAATATTTAAATATGATTTTATTACATCTCGTTTTAATTATACAAACAGGAAACGCATCAACAACCGGGTCAATATAATTTAAAGTTGATCTGCATATTTCAGATAATCAAAAACTTTGTAATAAATGGTAATTTAATCTTGTAACTGATTTTATGGAATTCTTCAATAGAGTTTAAACAAATATATGTACATTGAAAGTATTTGTTATTTATTTTAATTTAATAATGTATTACATTATTAAATTAAATATCATATACATGTAGTACGTTATTAAATTCATGATTTTGAATGAGTTTTACATACTTCTTATCTCCTTTGGTTAATAACATAATTATCTGATAGTAAATATGGATATCCGTTTGACTTTATCAAAGACCTGTGGACCCGCTCCAGCTTCGCATTTGTGCAATTTACCACCATGTATAATACTTACATGAAAAAAAAAGTATTAATATATTATTGCGAAATCAAATATTCAGGCACATATCATACAGTAAACAAATTTTATTATTATCCTACAGGCGATCTGAATTTTAAATAAAAAGTATCCTATGTGTAAATCCAGTTTATAAAGTATTTGTGTGGGTGTGCCTGAAATACCTTCCGCTTTTTAGCGTGATTTAGTAAGAAAGATACTAACATACAAATATTTACATTTTCAATATTAGTAAGATTTTGCCAAAATATGTTGTACTGCAAACAAATCAATTCATTTCACACAAGAGAATATTTTAGAAAGTAGTTTGTGCAATTTCTTAAAAATGTTGCTTGTTATTTAATTTTAATTTTGTTGGATCTAGGCATGAATTTGTTTATAGAGATAGAGCTTTGAAAATCATACTTTCGAACGTTTCCTTACAGTAGTTAGCTTTACCAAACATTGTTTTCTGAGTGACGTATTTTATCACGGCGCACTGCCGTGCGTGACTGTATGTAGGCGTGAGAGCAACACTGTAATCAGAGAAGGTCACTGCTTATCAGGACCTCTGTGTGCATCTTTGACAGCCACTAACGATAATAATTTAAAGGAAATTAATCATTATTAGTATTACCGGAACATGTTTAAGGCCATTACTGATAACTGACAATATATGTTTAAGTATAATCATAGTATAAATTACATTTTAAGCTTTCGTTAAAGTCATTTAAAGACAAAAGCGAATAATCACTGTGGTTTTAAGAATTTTTGTCTGTTTGTTTATGCACTTTTCACGTTAAAACGGCTGAATCGATTTGAATAAAATTTGATACACGGTTACTTGGGTTGGAAAATAGGATGATTTTTATCTCGGAAATAAAACAGTTCATGTGGGAATTAACGATTTTAATGGTGTATAGTTATATCATAGCTTAAAGGTCATAGCTTAAAGCAAAAGATAAATAAAAGTCATCCTAGTGTTGGAATTCCTATAGTATTAAATAAAAGTACCCTAAGTTATTAAGTAGCATAAGAATCAACACTTTTTTTTTCATCAATTTTCGTTCGGTTCGAGCGGTACGTTATTTGTAGTACGTTATATGGTTTAAATATTACTTTAAACATACGAAGCGAAGCTCGAGCGGTTTGACTAGTAAAAAATATAATAGTTAATAAGACTAGAAGTTGACTTTGGTCACGTCCACCACACCGACATTGTATGACAACTATGTAGATTAATATCTAAGGTTAGAATTGACCTCGACTTTGATATCTTTGTCCCAAGTATGTAATTGAAGCTGTAAATAGATTTAACAATAACCGTTGATCTTTTGTAATTAAATAATTATCAAATTACAAAACTTTCGTTACACCAATCATAAGAATTAAATTCTTTATCGTTATAATGAAAAACTTCATGTTTCACAAGTCATCTGTGCAGAAATTTACCTGAACCCCAAGTACGTAAAGTACGTTAGTACGTAAATAAATTAATCAATAGAGTATTGCGATTATAAAAGAGATATAATGTTTATTTATGAGCGACCCACTTGCGATCGTAATCTTCTTAGCTACCGTTTTGTTATATTTACTTATAATATTATTGGTAATATGAGATTACATTATATCTTTTATGTCTCTACGAGTTCATGATGTGATATAGATGATAAACGATAGAAAATATTTAGTTATAAATATAATTCAATCATAAAAGTAAAATCAAACAGCTATTTTACATATTTTTTTTTTGAATAACTTAGTATAATTTTTCAGACTTTTGGAAAGAACAACAATTTATAGATCATATTTTTTATTGTTACAGACGATGCATACATGAAGCTGGCACTGGAAACCGTCGAAGAGCTGGATTGGTGTCTGGACCAGCTTGAGACAATACAAACACATCGATCCGTCTCTGACATGGCTTCATTAAAGGTTGGTTATAGTTACATACTTTCTGGATTAAGTGTAATGGATCATTTTATAAGTACAGTACCTACCTACCTATAGGTATAATTTGATGAGATTTAAGAATTTCCATTGACATAATAAAATAAATTCTAAATCAAAAGATATTCGTAGAGAATCGATTATTTACTATGGCAAAATTAAATGCATTGAAACTTCTTTCTGGATTGGAATTTTATTTCAAAATGGAAAATATTTGTTTATAAAAAATTGATAGTAGAAATCAACACACATGAATAATTCTATGTTTTTTTGACACAGTAGTTGGATTAAAGGTTTTTGGAAATATAACACCCAGTTTAGTGAAGAATATATTCATCACTTTTGTATGCGTTATGATATTACTTCGAAACGAGTGAAACCTCGAGTAATGCTTTCGTAAGAGATAAATTAGATAACACGTCACCAACTGTCATCAAATCTCTAGACGGCAAACGCT
>JAOPUB010071992.1:0-13794 GCA_027564055.1 Neptis clinioides
AGAGACAGTAAACAGACCACGATTCCAATGATTAAAAATGACCGCTAAACACCCCCAAATTTACTTCACGTCAATTATCCTAGTTACAATAACATTATCACGACTTGTTCATGTCGCCCTTTTTTTATTAAATTGTGGGAAAAGAACCTTTTAGACACATGACCTAGCTGCGTCCGCGTCAGTTCAAGCATGCTAAAATATCTCTTAGTCGAGCCGTCTGAGTTAATCATAGATGTCCTTCAGGTCACCAGGTGAAAGAGAAGAAATAGTGGGAGGTGAAGGAGGAGGCAGAGGATAGGAAATAGGATGAGCAGAGCGGGAAGGTAATGGGAAAGAAAAGGATTCAGAAGAAGATGGATAATGAAAAAAAAAACTAAGTCGCGTTACTAAATTAATTTATCACATTGGCTGCACATCTTTATTTAATCATATGGCTGTAAATCCACGAGTCGAAATACAGCACAATTTAACACAAGTAACTTTCTCCTTATAATCAAAAACAGTGCTTGAAGTTCGAAAATTGCATTGTTAAATTCATGAAATGAACGTGTAGTTAGCGAGAAAAAGATGTGAAATTGGCAGAAACTTTCGAATCGAACTAGAAGGTTCGATTCTTTGATACGATTTACTATGTAAATTTAGTCGATAATTTAGAAATCAAAAATCATTAGAATTGAGATATTTTTAATCATAATTAGCGGAGCTTAAAATTACATTCCATTACGTAAACATAAATACGATTCGTCAGTCGTTTCTAACTGACTTAACTAAGAACGTCGATCCGGCGGAACTTAAAATAACTTATTATAAACAATCACTTGCATTCAAATAAACTCATTCCTATATATTAATATAAACTTACATTATGATATTTACATCTGAGGTGTCGGAGTGAAACCTTAAATACAAAATGATTTTTGTTAAATTTCCCGCCTTTTCTAATTCTTGGGTTAGTATTGCCATCCTTACTCATTTCCCAGATTTGTACTAGTATAAAGAACGCCTATGAAACGTCTAAGTAGAATTTTAATACTTCAAGACAACAAAATGGGTCGCCAGTGAATGCGGAATTTAAAATCTTTTTTAAATATCGATAATTTCATACATCTTGACGAAGTTAACAGAGAATCTGAGAGCAGACAACCCCGTCTAGTAATATTACATAATGAAGCTTATATTAAGGTATACAAAATCATCTTATCTTCCAAATCATTCGATTAACTCTAACGTTTCGTAGCAAAAGTTTGGTTGCACTAGTTTCTATTATAAATTATATTTAAATGCACACGTCAATGCTTAAAATGGAACAAAAATATGCTTCTTCAAATAAAAAGCTCATTTAAGCCAAAATGTACACAGAATTATGTATGTTTGTGTAAATAATTGTCTGAGCCAAATGTTTAAAAAAATATTCACATGCAGACATAAAACATAAAGTTTATTATGATTTTAATTTAATTTAAGAATTTATTAGATGATAAGTGATAAGTAATAAATATTTAACTATTACAAATGGGTCTGATACTGTAAAAAATATTTAAAATTTCGAGTTTCTTGGGTTAAAATAATGTGTTGTACTAGTATTTGAAGGAAAAATACTAATATGAATTAGAGCAATGTTTTTCAAACTTTTGAACTTTGCATCCCCAGATTTATTAATTTTCATAGTGCGACCGATATTTGAAAGTGCCCTTATTATTTTTAATCAAAGCACTGGCCATACATTTGAATGTAAATTTTAAGCATTTGGCGATATTTACACACTTATGTATGCAGAAAAGTTTTTTTTTTGCAAAAACGCCAAATTCGAATTTTAAATAATTATTTTTTAATTGAGCTTCACGATTAATAAAAAAAACATGACTTGAGTTGACATTTTGGCTTAACTGAGTTCAAATTATAGAGAGTAAATTGAGATTGTGCATTGACTTGTTGGCCCCTTTTCAATATTTTACTCCAACAATACCAACATTTTATTTAAAAATTTTAAAACCTTATCAAAAATTGTATTTTTATTTAAAATATAATTTTTTTTTAATTCAAATCTATCTATCAATGTTAGTATTGATGGAGTAAAAACTCACGCACTTGTTTCTTACTTAGCCATAATAAAAACGTTACAACTTGATTCATACAAATTATAATGATAATAAAATTTAATTTTAAATATAATATATAAATCCATAATAAAATTAGAAATATATAATATGAAAACATTTGTGACACCATTAATTATTTATTAAAAATCAATGAAAATAGTTGACAATAAAAATATTAAATTAAAAAAAAGTTAAAATACTTTTTGATTTTTATTATAATGAACTATAAAAAAAAAATTGTTTTAATGAATATAATTACTATAAATTAAATTAATCAAAGAAATAATAACATTGAGACAATATTTAACTGTAAGTAGTTGTAATAATTGTGTCAATATTTTAGTAAGACTACCTGGTTTAAAGACAAAGTAAGACATACAAGTGCGTGGAGTCTGGAGGCAGGACTTATCTATTGTTTTATCCATGGTTGACGTTGACCCCGGACTCCAGTTCTGAGGCCGGCGTTTCCGGTTCTTCATCATTGTATATATTCTCCGCCATTTGCCATACCTGGAGATAAAAAAATCTTTTTATACTAGAAAATTTCTCAAATAAAGAACATCCAAGATTTTCTTACTCTTCTCTACCTTAAGTTAATTATTTAAATCTTTCTTACATAATAAGATAAATAATTTTTTTTTAACAAAAATCTTTATCTAAAGTCTTTTTATATTATAATTTTAAAAAAATTATTTTAATCTCGATAGATATAAATAATATTGGAGAGTATGTTAAAAATGTTGTTTCAAAATCATAACAGCTGTTTTCATTTACTTTTGCAATATTTAATTATTATAACTCATTAGACTCACCTGCATAATATTATCCTCCGAGACAGAACATATTACCCAGGGTTCATTAGGGTTCCATGAGAAGTCTGAAATTTTGGCAGTGTGGCCTCCATGGATAAAGAGTAGCTCAGGAGGACCATCCTCAGCATCTTCAGCTGTTTGCTCCTCTCCAATCTTGGATAGATCCCATACATGCAGTCTGTAGAAATATATGAATGAGAATATTAAACTAAAATAGAAATAATTTATTATTAACTAGTCAACCTACCCCGGCTCCGCGTGGGTACAATTTATCACGTTTATTGCCTAGATTTAAAAAATACATTTGATTCTCGATAAAATATTGCTAAATAATGTTTAGGTGCTTTCAACAGTAAACATGATTTATTACTTATCCGCAGGAACTTTTGATTTAATCCAGGATAAAAAGTTGTCTATGTGTTATAAAATTTATGCCAAATTTCATTGAAATCCGTTCATTGGATGTGTTCCAAAGATCTAAATATCCAAACATACAAACTTTTGCATTTATAATATTAGTAAGATTTGGTCACTGCATTTATTTATTTTAAGAGTTTAGTACACAAAAAAAGTTTGTAAAATTTGAAAGAGTCAATAAGAATATTGATCATTTTTAAGTCAAACAGATTTTTTAAACTTACTAAGGTTTTTTTTAAACAAAGAATAAAAATATGTATTTAATAGCAGTAGATTTACCTTCTATCGGTACCACTGGAAGCAAGAATAGTTTCATTGTGCGGTGACCATTGCACTTGGAAGATTTCATCCTTATGTGACTCGAATGAGTGTAGCTTCAGTTTTAAGTTACGTAAGTCCCATAATGCCACCTGTATCATGAAATTAATCAATAGCCAACACATAAGAATAAACAAAACTTTGAAAAATTATACAGGCTTACTTATAAATGTAGTTAATAAATGTATTTGTCAAACAGCGTTTTGTCCTTTTCTTACAAATACAAATTTGTTTGAGTAGTTAAGGGAATAGACATTATTTAAACATATTTGTAGAATGTAGCTGCTTTGTAGAAGGTACTTGATTTGAGATACTGACCGTTTTGTCAGCACTTCCAGTAGCCAAGATGAATTCTGAGTAAGGATTGAAGCTGAGGCAGTTCACCTCTGCTGTGTGAGCGTCCACTGTGTGAGATGGCTTTGATGTATTGTTACACCTTAAACAATATTATTATGTAATTAAATAAATATATTAACATTAACATTCTAATTACTAATATTTAAAAACCAGACAATATTTGTTTTGAAATAAATAAAGGTGTTTTTTTAGATTATGAAGAATTTAACATTTCTGAGCATATGTTAATCCAGATTATAAAGTATCTGTGTGCTAGATCATTGAAATTCATTCAGCCATTTTCGAATGACTGAGTAACAAACTAGACATCAAAACATTAAATATATGTAAACATACAAAACAAACTTTCAAATTTATTATTAGTAAGATATGTTATGTAAAGATTATTAGTTCACAAAAATGCTCAGATAAATAATTTATTTGTTATTATTTAAGCATTTACGAAAAATAGTTTTTTTCTATAAGTTACCTAGTATCCCAAATCATAAGCTTCTGGTCATCAGCAACAGATCCAAAGAGAGACTCATGCAACAGATGCCAAGCAACATCCTCCACCACCGCTGTGTGGCCTGTGAAGACAGACTTGGCTTCTATTACCCGGCCTTCCTTAGGTGTTGCGTTAATATCCCACAGGCAGATTGTGTGGTCATCACTGTGAAATGTAGTTATTTTGAAGTAAATATATAGTAATCATATGAACATCATCACCTTTTTTTCAAATTTCTTTATTTACCTGGCAGATAAAAGATAACCGTTGAGATTTGGGTTCCATGATAATCCATAGCCTTCTTTCTGATGACCACGCAATCTGTAGAAGAATAGCAGATACATAATTATTATTAATCTGCAATAAATCTCCAAACAAAAGGTTTTCTTTATTTTAATTTAATAAATAAATTTAAATATGTAAATAAATAAATAAATAAAAATTAAAAAAAAAAATATATAAAGAAATAATTTTTAAGTACAGAAGCAAAATTTAAAAAATATTATTACCTAAGATCAGGATGACATTCTCCAGAAGGCTCAGGTTTAGAGGGATGCTTTGTATAATCAAACACAAGCACATCAGACGAAGGTGTCTTGGTTGCAATCACACAGGGATTTTGAGGCATATATCTTGCTCTGTTTACCTCTCCTTCATGATTAATCTTAATTTCTATATCTATTTTACCTGATACTGATCCAAAACCACCAAACTCTGTAAAGAATTTAGTTGAGTAATTTAAGAAAAAAAGAATTTTTCATTTATATTATAGATTTTGTATGGTATGCCCTAAACAATTGAAAATAAAATATTTCTTCTTACCTCCCTTATCATTATCATAATGACTGGCATCAAATTGAGCATCTTCATTAGGTAGTTGCACACTAGCAATCAATAAGTGGTTTTGTTCATCTGATGTATGTGTACCAAGAATTAACCTATTAATATTCAGAAACATTAGGTGAGTGATGTTTGAAAAAGTTGAGTTTGATCATTCGCTACTATTGACTAGTAGTTCAATCTACTACAAAGCTAGCTTTGCATTAGTATACTGAGATTTAACAAAAAAATAATTTTAAATAAATTGTTTTATTAATTAAGATATTGAAATTCTTGTGACAAAACATATTTTTTTCATTATTTCACAGAAACTATCAATTTTCTGGGATAAAAAGTAGCCTATGTGTTAATCCACATTAAAAAGTAACTATGCACCAAAATTCAAGAAAATCGTTTCAGTACTTTCAGTATGATTTAGTGACAAACAAACAAATAGAAACTTTCACATTTATAACATTCCTATAGTAAGAATAAGATATTAGGTACCTGTGAACGGAATAATCTTTTCCTTCAGGCCTAGTTACATCTGGAAGCCACTGCGCCGTGAGGGAGGGCCATTCCAGAGCGTGTGTCATGACCAGGTCATACAAAAATGGAGTGTTCTTTTTCCATATTTTATATTCCTCGTTAATAACCCTCTCTTCAACTGCATCGTCAAAGGTTTCTATAACAAATCAACATATAACTGCCAATATAAACGATGTATCTATTACTGATAACCAAAAAAAATGAGAAACGGCCTGTCAGGAATAAGTCTAATAAAGCGTCGTTAAAATCTGACAAACCAGGTCATCACAAACATCAGAACATATTTAAGTTTTTACCTCCATCTCCTTTATCACCCATATTCACTATATTTACGAACTTTAGTTCGCTATTTTAAAGTTATTTTATCACAAAAACCAACCGGCCCCGTAAAGGCGCCAAACAACAATCGTTTTCTAGCGTTGTCAGTGTTCAATGTTGCTACCTTTCTGTGTAAAATTCCCCTAAGAGCGCTAAAAAATTTCAGATTATTCTAAAATCTGAATTTATTAATCCAGGAATTTAATTATTTAACATTTCCTGAAATTCCCCATCTGAAAAATAAAAAATTCATTACAAGAGTTCAAGACATACCTGCCTAACAATTATTTCAACGATACCTGATAAGACCCTTATGACGAAAAATAATGAACAAACTATTCTGTGGAAAACTGATAATACTTAGAGAATATATGAAGTAACAGAAACATTTTCTTCTCATCTAAAATATTCTGAATCACAGAAAACATAAAGCTACAAATTCTATATAATTAAGGTAATGTTTGTATAAACTGACAACATTAAGCGATATACAATAAATAAGTATTTACACTTCCGGTTAAAAATTTTAAGTTTTAAAACAACATAGACATTTAATTTGCATTTGTAGCAAAATCAGTAATATGTAAGTAATCTTAGAAACCACCGATACTATTTTGAAATTTTTTATTACACTATTCTCGAGTGACATAATTCTATAGAGAGATATAATAATAATTCATGTACGTACTGAGGGAAGTAGCATTAAATAGTAATATTTAATAAATTGTTGCATAAAAAAATTATTTAGACATTTACGATTATTTTATTAGTTAACAAGTCGACTGACCCGGTTTCGCTCGGGTGCAATTTTCCACATTGCCATTATCGTAAGACTCGCCGATCTGCGCGATTTTATACGCCTGATACTCCACTCCTATAGGTCGCAGCGTGAAGTTATATAGCCTAAAGCCTTCCTCGATAGATGGACCATCCTACACTATAAGAACAAACTGTAAAGCTTTATAATATTAGTATAGATTTATTAAAAAAACATTTAATTATCGGTATACTTTTGCAAAATAAGAATATTTCAGCACATAGAACAGTAAACATATTTTATCATTATTCCGCGAGAACACTGTATTTTACCGGGATAAAAAGTATGCCTATATGTTAATCCAGAATATCAACTATCTGTCTGCCAAGTATAATTGAAATCCGTTCAGTCGTTGTCGCGTGATTGAGTAACAAACATCCAAACATCTAAACATACAAACTCACATTTATAATATTATAGTAAGATAATAAGATTAGTAAGTAATAACATCGGTTACTTTAGATTTTTTTGAGATAAGAAGTAGCCTATTTCTTACTCCAGGTGTTGTTATGTGTCTTCAAAGAAATAAAAGTATACTTTCACATTTATAATATTAGCAAGATGGAATCCACGGTGTTTTATGTTATTAAATGGTATATATTCAATTAATTATTCAAGTTTGATCGTACTATATTTTTGAGAAACATTACATTACATCAACATTACATTACCGTCTGTAACGCTCTTGGTATTAAAATTAGTGATTGAGATTGGTAGACTTGTGAAATTGTCACTTGTCAAAGTAAGTAATTGCCAATATGGCTGATGTAGCAATAGCACGTCGTGAAGCACGAAGAAGAAAAATATTGGAGAATTCTCATAACAGATTACAACTAATATCTGGAAAAAATGACAATGATCTTTGTAAAGGTAAGATAAATATTGTGTTGGCATAGATGCACAGTGCAGGTGCATTTCGAGATTAAAAATCAAAATCCAAATCACTTTTTCAGAATCTCCAATTAAAGCGCCAATACTGGAGCTTAACTATGAAAATGTCATTCCAGTGGAAAGCACCAGTACCAGCAAATGTTCCCTTAACAATGGTATGATAAATTCTGAAATTGATTCTTATAGTTCCTTGTCAACAAGATTCGAGAATTTTGCAATTGGCGATGGAGATGTCAACACTCCCAGGCATGACATTGCGGCTTTGACATCCACAACACCTGATCCACCTACGTCAACTCCACTATTTGAGACATTGGCCAATTGTAAATATGATATAGTAATTTTGTCACTGTTAATTCAGTTAATTTTCAGTTTTTCTCTAGTAACATTTGAAAGTACTTATTTCTTCCTACCTTTGCTGCTATATGTCACAACAAAATCTGTGTTGTATCCTAGGCAGCAAAACTCTAATATTGCCAATGTACTCTTGCTATTGAACGGAATATCAGCTAGTAGAGTTCAAAAAATAATGTCTGTCACTGAATGGATGAGTGCATTTTCACAAGATGTTTGTGTGTTTTTATTTACTACAATTTGTACACAGTCACTATGGCAGACATTAAGAGATACCTTTGTGTAAGTTAATTTTGTACTGTATATACACAAATAGGCATTTTGATGACTGAGCAGTTTCTAATTATTAGCAAGCTAGGGGATATTGGAAATGTATCATAGTTTGATTGCTTGTGCCTTTGTTATGTGAGATGTGACACATGTGCGTTTTAGTCACATATTGCCATTCTAGTTTAAATTTGTAAGTTTGTACATAGTGAAATAGATTTTTTAAATCCAATAATAGTTTAAATTATGTGCAGGTAATTAAGAGGGTTTTAGTTTCTGTATGCTCGAGACTCTTGAGATCGAGTGCTGTGATGTAAACTATTTTATTGTATATATTCATACAAAGAGTCTGTTGACATTACATTTTACGATCATTGCATTTATTAAATATAATATCTATTTTTATTATGCAAATCAATTTTTTCATTACAATATTGTTAAATAGGAAATCTTTTTTGAAATATCATCATCAAAATATAGCACAAGAAAAAAGTATTTTAAATATATTTTACATAAATGGATTCAATAAACTTAACTTTGTTAGTATAATAATCCTTACATTGAGCAGAATAGCCCAGAGGGTGGTATCATCATGGCAGTCTGTGACTGAAAATTGGTTGTTCATGGCAGTTCATAAAAGCTTTTTAGTTTGCTCAATACTTAATGGGATCATATGCACTTGTTATATATTCAAAAGAGGAATGTAATGTATTTATACCATATTGTTGCTTTGACATGAACATTTTGGGGATTAGGATGAAAAAAATATGGAGGTAAAAGATTAAATTATTGTTACTTTAAGCATTTCAATATGATAATGTAATTTACTATATAACAATAGTTTATCTGAGTCTCACAAACTATGTTGTTCTTTCATGTCCTAATTATGTCATGGTAACAAAATGGTTTCAAGTTTAAAATTACATATCAGCAAACTATGGAAAATAATTATCATGTATGTTTAGTGACCACATTATGCTTTTATAATCCAATTTAAACATATGTATACTCCTTATTTTGACTGTAATGTCTTCCATATAAAATATATATGCTGCTGAAAAGTTTCTGTATGTAAGAAAAACTACTAAAATTATATGGAATGCTGATATGTGATTTATATTATTAATATAGTAAACTGGGTGTAGTGGACTTCTATGACTAAAGTACAACAGACAGTTAAGCTGGCAGCAAACCAAAGATTTAGATATGTAATTTTTCATGTGTAATCAATTGTTATTCAATTTAATATTATGCTTCATTGCTTCTGTTATATGCTTAAATTTTATATAATTCCAATTTAACCAGCTTATTGCCTGTTGTTGTAAATATTCAATAAAATATGAATAAAAGATTTATTTTAATTATATTTTGTAACAAACTTTTTAAATAAAAAATTGCTCTAACAATGTTTTTCTGGTTTTCATTTACAAATTCCTCTTCTGTAAACTGCAACAGAAAGAAAATCAATGCAAGTTAACAGTAATAATATACTATACTATTTTGCTATAATATACACATAACACTAGTTGGCTGTAAATCAACAAATTCAGAATATCTTATTTCAATTGGACTTTCTTACAAAGCACTTTTGATATGTCAAAGATTGATCAGTCAGTCATTGAATTTCATTTATTTTGTAAATAAATATTTTATCAGCAATAATTAATTTTGCTTCCAGTCAATTTTTATATGAATCATTAAAATAATTTAGATGTGCGATATTCTATTTGTAAAATACAATGTAATGAAATTGTGTTGTGTGTGAAAATGTGTTCATGTATTTTTGGAGCAGCATTGTCAATTTCCTATAGACTAGTCTGGCACCACTGTATGCAGTAAGAAATCATATTACTTACAAATATTTGGTTATCAATCTATGAAAAAAGATGAATAAGGTAAGAAATGAAACAAAAAACTAATGAATAAATGTTTATGAAGTTAATTCAATATTGAAATAATGTAATATACATGTCAACACTACATGCAAACTATTTCTAGTCAAACTAAAATTTAAAAAAACTCTTAATACTCGTTATTATTGTCTTACGATTTTCGGTACTTTTCGAGGTATTTTTCAATTGTTTTTCACTTGTTAAGTTTTGGGCACCCGTGCTCTGACGATCTTTCTCTACTTTTTCGTCTTTGTTACTTAATTCGGTATCAGTGATGCTATTTTGTTTTTTATTCAAATTATTTTGGCCAATATTAACTTGTTTATCTATGTTGGCGAAACTTAAAATATTTTCATTAATATTTGTACTTAAATCCATCGCTTCGTCAGAGCACCCGAGTTCCTATTGTGGCTTTGCAGCTTTTGGTTTTTTCTCACGCAAGGGTTTTTGACGAACTACATCACTGCGCCCAATGGAAACCATTTTAATCTCCCATGCTTCTAAATCTTTTCTGCAATAAAAATTATGACATGAATATTTTAATGTGAAAAATGACTTATTAATTAAATTATTAACTTACTTATATTTATTCATAAGTTCTTGAGCCTGTTTTTCAAACTTCACTCTTTCAGAAGCTGGTAGGTTGAACCAATCTGTTTTTACTTTTTCTTGGTAATCCTTTATTTGTTTACCTTTGAAAGTATCCTTTCTTGATTGAGTAAATAGAAAGTACGAAGACATTGGCTTTTTTGGTCTACCTAATTCTTTTAAATCCTGAAAATAAAATTATTATTTATCTAATATGTTTTTTTGTCTAGAGAATTATTAACATTGAAGATTAAACCTACTGCTTTTAACTTTCTTTTTTCTTTGGCTGCAGCCATTTCATCTTTGACTCTTTTAATGTCATCCTTCTGTTCCTCAGTAAGAGAAGCTTCATAAATCTGTTTTATTTTCTTATAATCCTCTAGATCTTTTTCGTATTCTTTGACCATTTGTGATTTTGTCTGTGGAAAAATTTCTGTATAGAAAGGCTGTATAATGAATTTTTTTATAAAAAATATTTATAAACTCACCTCACTATCTAGTTCTTGCCAGTGTTTTGAACTCCATGCTATAGCCTCTTTGGATGTGATTCCTGGGTTTTTAGCAAGGAGTGCAGGCCGCATTTGTATCATGAACTTAAAAAATGGTGTTAATGGCCTTTTTGGCTTTTCTATTCCTAATTTTTCTTCTGCAGATTTTTTTGTGTAATTGCATATTTGTACAGGTTTAATCCAACTTGTTCTATAACTAACAATCATAACTCATATTATTAATAAAATTTAAATTCATATTAAATTTGAAGTTAAAATTTAAATTCATATTGAATTGATTATCTCTATTCATCTTTATTCATTAGCAGGATCTAGTAGAACTTCTAGAATTATGACCTAGACAGTAATTTCTTAACAATATGCTTAACCTTTGATTTGAAACCGTACTAATCAATGTAAATAAAAAGCTATTTCATCTTCAACTTGTGTAAAATATGGGATGAAATTTTTCCAGCATACACTTCTGATTCACAGATTAATATAATATTAGACTGTCTTTATATTTTTTATTAAAAATAATCGGATGACACGATTAAAGTTATTTTAATTTAAATATCTATTAGCCTCAATAAAGAGAGATTGATCCTGTTAGTATACTATAAATAGGGAAACTTGTATTATATATATAATTCACATGAAAAAGTGAAGACTAGTCGGCTTTCACAAATAAACATACAAAGCGTCATAACCTCAATCTTACCTTCCAAGTAGAATATTCCTTGTTCCTGTTACTAAAGAACTTATCCGGTAAATATTATTAAACTGCGACATCATAAAGTAAGTTGTGGACTATATGGATTTCATAAGAAACTTTAGTTCTCTTAGAAAATAGAAATTGCCATGAAACTCAAGGAAAATTGAAATATCAAAATAACATTTGTCAAGTGTGATCGACTCTCAAAAATATTTTTCCCTAAAATCACTATAATTACTTAAAACTCTGTCTACAAATCATAATAAAAAAATATAGATCAATATAATATGACAAATCACTTAATGAAGGTGCCGAATATTTTTTTTAAGTAACATTCAATCAACCATACAAACTTTCACATTTATAATAAAAGAAAGATTTATAATATGTCGGAGAAAAAAAAAAACACCAGCTTATTGTACGTGAAAAAGTATGGTAGTTTAAGTTTGAAATCGTCAGTAACTCAGTGGTTCAGACGTTAGACTCACGAACACAATCGATAGGTCGTGAGTTCAAATCCCAGAGAATAGACTAGTGACGTGGCCCACTCCTAACACAAGGATTTCAGCTTACTGGGAGGGTAGAACCAAGAATACAAGTAGTTTGTAGTCTAAACTGCTAGTAATCTTTATAAAAAGAAAAACAGAAATAAATGTAAATATTAATTTTATTTATTATGAGGCTAATTAGATTTGGAGGAGTGAGTCATATGTGGCTCACTGTACAATGTACCACATATCATACTCTCAAATTTGCTATATACGGTACTCTTCCAATGTACCATATATCGTATACTTCTAATGTACCACATGTGGTGCACTAATACGCTACCACGTGTAGTGAACTTACAATGTATCATATGTGGTGCACTGGTATATGACGCACAAGTTTTTTTTACGCACTCTAATTATTTAGATGTGAAATAAACGGATTTTCTGTGATAATAATAAACTTGACTTAATTTGAAATCCAATATGGCGGATTGTATGTTTCAGCTTTCTGGTATTTTATAAATTGATTTGTGTACTCTAAATAAAAAAGATGATATTATAACATGATAAAATAAATGTCAAAATGTCATGCGATTTATTCATAAACATTCCACGTGGAATATAAAATATAATTTTCACTAAAAAATTGTGATTCGTGATTAAAACACATTTCATTTATTCTATTTATATAAACTGATATTTAAAAGTAACTATTGTATGTTTGTTAGGCCTTCGCGCTTAAACTACTGAACTGATCTAGACAAAATTCAGTACAGAGATAGATTATGGATTCAGGAATAACATAGTCTATGTTTTATTGCGAAAAAATAGCTTAAAGGGGTGACTAGCTACCCAGAAAGCAAACTACTAGCTAACCATACGTCCAGACTGATTTTAATGGGGAGATTTGTGTTTTTCAGAGGGAAAGGGAGGGGGGTGCTCTCTTGTGTACCTGTCTACTTTTCTGCCAATTAGCGACATCTGGCGGAACCAAAGGTAGACACAGTAATTCTATCCTATCCTATATTATAAATGCGAAAGTTTGTGAGGATGGATGTTTGTTACTCTTTCACGCTAAAACTACTGAACGGATTTTGATGAAACTTTACAGTAAT
>JAOPUB010072095.1:0-13791 GCA_027564055.1 Neptis clinioides
AAAGAGTTTGCTACACTAGTATATTTAACTCAATGGTTTTATCAATAGGTCTATCGTTGACGACATACAATCTCGTTACGTCTCCTCTAAACTGTCAACGACCTAGTACCCACGCCTATACTCAATTGTTCCTTTTTTCCTTATCCGATAGTATATGTGTTCCGTGATCATTGGTACAAATTTATCTGTGATAGGGATGGCTGGTACTTTAAATAAAATTGATGCTCGAGTCGATTTAGATCATATTCACCCAAACTGATTTTCGACTTAATCGAACATATTATGATTAAACGATCCATTCATAACTTGATATTAATCTGCGTTAGGTCTAACTTTTTTGTTATATTAGTTCAGTTTTGTTTAAAGATTCTATATACTAGCATACAATATATACATACTCATAAAAATATAAGGTATCGAATGTCTGTACATGGAAGATATCTCAGAAATTTTAATGCGGACATTAACACCGGCACCGGAGGCAAAAAAAAATTTCTCTAAATTTTTGTCTGTCTGTATCTTTGTACGCGCATCCCGCTGAAATGGCTAGTCTAATTACATGATATTTGGCAAACAAGTATCTTATAGGCTCACTTAGAAAATAGGATACTTTTTATCCCGGAAAAATGTATAGTTCCTGTGGGATAGATGAGTACTATTCCTATACCTTAATAAATCCGAACGAAATTTTGTGTACATTTAGTTTGTAGTGGGATGACATGAGATACTACTTATCCCGAAAAAAGTACAGTTTCCGTGGGATAGAAAGATTTTATTCACATCCCTTGATAGATTGGAATGAATTTTTTCCACACAGATTGTAATCCATGTGTGAATAAAATTTGGTTCCAAAAACGGATCAGGGATAATTACTTATATTATTTCGGTAAGATTAAAATTTATTCAAGCATGGATTGATAACTATATTTAATTTTCTGTTATTTTTTATTTTCTAGGATTAACATTTTTTATTTATTGGGAGTAAATTAAATTCCTATCTGCACTAAAATCTTTAGATACAAATAATTTATAGTTATATAATATTAGTTAAGCATTATATTTTATTTTATTTATTTAATTCTTTCAGTCTATGATAGTTTTTTTTTATATGTACCTAATATATCTTAAAAATTTTATTAAAATAATGCAATAGTAACGTTAAAATATGTAGTTTGGTAAATTCCCTTTTATGAAATGTATGTCAGTGGAAACTTTATTGGCCTTTGTGTAAACTAGTTTTAAAGCTTATTTTGTAATAGAATGTGCTATTTGTTTTCATAAATAAAAAAAATATATATATTTTATCTTCCTGATATTATAATAATATATCCTGTATCAAGTCATACGTAGCGTCCCGCAGGGTTTATAAAATCGATTCCCAGACTAATCGATTATCGCTTATTTGTGACTGTTGTAGACATAACATCTTTGTTCTATATGACTTTGTTAATCTGTACATTCTGCAGAAATAGATCAAAATAGATAGTAGATACACAATTGCTGTTATTTTTCGTAATATTAGACCAGCTGTTCTGTTATTCATCTACTACTGCATCTTTGAGCTCTTCAGACTGGTTTAAACTTTTAAATGATAAATTTATTTTAAATAGTTATAATTAACTAGAGGCAGCTGATAATTTTTTTGATTTCGATAAAGCATTTAATTGAACACTCAAAGATAATTTAAACGTTTTATAAGACATGAACTTAGTTCCCATAGAAAATTCTGATAAAATAAGATAGGAAAAAATAAACTTACGTTATGGCATCGCAACTTATGAATAAATTTAAACAGCTAGATGCTTATGCTAAAACTTTAGAAGACTTTAGAGTAAAAACTGCGACTGGAGCAATTAGTGAGTATTCTGATGTTCCCAACCATTTTTATATAATACTAAATATTAATAATACTTGCAATTTCTTTTCAGTTACTGTTACTGGTGCAATTATAATGACTTTATTGATTCTGTCAGAACTACACACATACATGTCCCCTAATATATCTGAAGAACTTTTTGTGGATACGTCTCGGGGGCACAAACTGAGGATTAATTTTGACATTATTGTACCTAAAATATCTTGCGATTGTAAGTAAACTAATAAAAATAGAATATCAGAAAACTATAATGTACCTCCATATTGGAACTTTATACCCTCTGCCATATAACAATGCAAATATATATATATTTTTTTTTTTTGGCATTTTACAGACTTAGTCTTAGATGCAATGGATTCCTCGGGAGAACAACACCTACAAATGGATCACAATATACACAAACGAAGACTAGATTTAAATGGTATACCCATAGAAGAACCAAAAAAACAAGAGATTGCGGTTTCATCAACTGTTAGTCTACCACTTTAAATTCTAAAATTTTGATAATAAACCACTGAATGATATAAGTTCAAAATATGATTGATTTTCAATTTCTAAATTATATAATTAATCATCTGAGTAAATCTTAGATTTTATTATACATATAAAATAAATGTTATCATATATCCTACTGTTTACTCTGAGAATTTTTTATAAATATCTGGTGTTTAAGAACTTTATATATTTTTTCTTTAATAGTTGGACAATTCATGGGTGCAAATCTCAGTTCATACCAGTATTTACATATCTTCGAGTATGACAAAATTACAAAATAATTTATTGTGTAGTTTAACTGTTATATTAATTTTTTAGGTAAAGCAGAATAATACACAACTATTATGTGGAAGTTGTTATGGTGCAGCATTCAATGAATCCCAGTGAGATTATTGTTCAATAAGATTATTAATTAATGAAGTACTCTTCTTACATATATTTTAATAAGTTATTTGTTTCATTAGGTGTTGTAATACATGTGATGATGTAAAGGAAGCCTACAGACTCAAACGATGGGCATTACCTGATTTGGCTACTATAGAACAATGCAAAGATGATGAATCTTTAGAAAAAACGAATCTCGCTCTGAAGGAAGGTTGCCAAATTTATGGATATATGGAAGTTAATAGGGTAATGTTTAAACCACATTCACAATATTATGAGAAAATATTTGTTTGTTGCGAATAGGCTCAAAAATTACTTAACCAATTTCAAAAAATCTTTGGCCAATTAAAAGCTACCTTCTTTTTGTGTAACAAAGGCTATGTGGTGTTGCCATACTTATAATAATCAAAAACATATGGCCATTTAAATGTCATGAAGTAGCAATTTTGAGATTATCTCGAAGTACTGAAGTCATTTTTAAAAATTCTTTCGCTGATAGGAAGCTACACTATTCCCGCGTGATATAGGTTATGCAGTGTTGCCATAATTTGAAATTTACCAATTTTAAAAATGTTTACTCTAATAGAAAGCTATACTATTTTCCAGTCCGGTTTGATTTATTTCTCTGTGTTTGGGTAGTTTAATTTAGTCTGGTTATAGGTAACCAAGTACTTAAACCGTCAAAACCAGTCTGTTTCTTGTTATTTTTTATTTGGCTTTTGGTACTGCTTAAGAGTGCAGTAATTCTGCCAATGTCAACGTAGTGAAGAAGAGTGATTATACCCAGGTAGTTGAACATAAAGATACAGACATACACAAAAATTCAATTTTATATTATATAGTTTAAGAAATGTTATTAATGTACAATTCTACTCTATTATATAAAGAGGTTAAATTTGATTGTATGTATTTTTGTATGTTTGTTTGTTTGGAATAAGCTCTGAAACTACAGGACCGATTTTGATAATTCTTTCGCCGATCCGACCTTTCCGGGTACCATTGGCTATGTGGTGTTGTAATATTTATGATAATCAAAAAGATTTGGACAATTAAGTGTAATTCAGTAGCAATTTGGAATATATCATCGCCATTTTGTTCCTACTGCACCAATTTTAAAAATTCTTCCTCTGGTAGGAAAATACACTATTTCCGAGTTATCTAAGCTGCACCACTGTTGCCATACTTTGAAATCAATATGTTATTTAGAAAGTTTTAAAGTTTTTTATAATTTTAAAAAGTTTGTGAGAAAAAAACTTCTTTTATTTTCATTATTTAATTAAGATATGATAGGAAAATACACTATTCCCGCGTTATCTAAGTGGTGCAGTGTTGCCATACTTTGAAATCAATATGTTATCGCCAGTTTGTTCCTCTTGCACCAATTTAAAAAAGTTTGTGAGAAAAACTCCTTTTATTTTCATTATTGATTTAAGATATCAGGTAAAGTTAGGGATGGTTCTGATTTCCCCTATTTTACGGTATATTTGACAGTAGACCTGCAGCAATGACATTGTAAAATGTGAAACTAAAATTTTAAAAATATTTGTATTGATTTGCATCTAGGTTATAAAAACCCCTTATATGAAACACAATGGCTCAAATAGGTTACATTTAGTATAGATTGTAGTAATCTTATTTTGTTTCAGGTTGGTGGCAGTTTTCATATAGCTCCCGGCAAGAGTTTCACTATCAATCATGTACATGTCCATGATGTTCAACCCTTCTCATCCTCTGTTTTTAATACGACACATATTATTAAGCACTTATCTTTCGGGACGGACATAAAAAGTGCAAACACTGCTCCATTAGATGGAGTTCAGGGCTTAGCCAAAGAAGGTTTGTGTTTTAAAAGCTACATACTAACAGGTAGAATATATATATATATATATGAAATATACTACAATCATAATCTGTTTTCCCTATCCAATTGATAGGTTCTAGCTTACATTGGAAATTTTACTATTACATTTTTATTTTTAATATTACAATTTCACAAGAAAACAATTTTAATTCTTTTTACAAGTTGAGGAGTGGCAGTGTATAGACACTGTTCATAAATATAATGTTGCCGGGTGCCACATAAAATGTTATACAATACCATGCTAAATTAACATTGGTTGTGCAAGGTGAAAATTCTTTTATTTAATATGGTAGGAAAAAAAATTTGCTGAAAATACTTAGCTCTAATCTTGTTATTTATTAATAATCAGTGAGAATCAAACTAAAGTCACCAAGCTTTACACTAGCTTTGGATGTGCAGGACACAAAGCTTGCACCAGCATTGCAGTTTTCCATAAATAATATGATCAGGAGGATATGATCATCTTGATAATATTTTTATATAAACTGTATATTATATTAGGCACATAGAAAAAATTATATTATATAATAAATGATAATAGTGTAGACAGTGTGTAATAGTAAAATAATTAGGTTTCCAGTACTAACATAGATGTACATTCAATGTTTAAAAGAATTTCCTTCATCATAGATATAAGACAAAATAAAAATGAAGATAGAATCTCAGGTGTTGTATGTTTAGAAAGCATTGCATTAAGTTAGCATACTCTTAGTAGATTATTTATTGTTGTCACATCTAGTAGGATAAAACTGCATACATTTTATTATCCTATATATTTATGATTATATTTATTGACTACTGTAATCCAAACTATAAAATTATTACATAACCACACCCCAGCTACACTGTGTCCAACAGCTTTTTTATGTATTGTCCTAAAACATCACTGGTTTACAACTAAATAATCATAAGTTTGATAATATTATGATAAATATATTTTCCTGTGGTAAATTAAAGTGTTGCATATGAAAACTACATTCAATCTGCAGTAGTTTTTGTTTTACTTGTGTACAAACAAAAGTTCTAGAAATGTTTTGGCTTCTATTGCTAATAATCACATTATTTTTCTTAAACATATTCTATGTAAATGTACCTCATTTAATAAGTTATATTTTTTAAATGTTATTTCGTTATATTTTACAAGCAGTAAATCAAATTTGCTTAAACTCGGTTTAACTAGTAATATAACATTTACAACTTATGAGATGCCACCGCGAAGATAAACAGTGTTAACAAATAGTCATTGGATGTATAAAGCCCACTTTTAGATGAATATATTTTTATAGGAACTTAAAATTGACAATGAATAATATAATTATTATTTGAAATAGTCACTTGATTAGAGACACCAGTGACAAAAAATCAGTCTTAACTAAAATAAAAACTTATAATTAAAATTTATTGTGAAGTAAATCAAATGCAAACATACTCTACGTGCTATAAAAATTTATGTACAAATTAAATCTTAAGAATATCAACAACGAATGCCAGTCCCAATAGCCATAAATGTACCAAAAGTCCCACCTCCTTGAAGCATCACTTTGCCTACTGAATGCACTAATTCCCGGCCTCTCGCACCGTATCTGTAATTAGAAAATAATCATGATTTCACAACTTAGTTTAAGGTTATTTATATTTAATTATCAACTTATATGAAATCAAATGCATAAAAAAAGAATAACCTTAAAGCGGTGAATCCTCCAAATAAGCCACCACTCGCCATGCCTACGCAAAATCCAATCATGAAACCCATTTTCATTTTATCGAAACATGAAGGCCCTTGGCTTTGATAAACACCACCAGGAACTGGCATGACTTTTTCCTTTTTATCAAATATATTAGTTTTTTTTAATGACAGCAACCTAAGATCACCGTTCAATTGTCATTCGCAGAAATAAGAACTGTCAAATGTCGGTTGTTACGTGATGTGTATTGTGAAAAGTGTTGCCAACTTTTTTATTATTTACCGATGAAAGAGTTTGCATTGAAAGAATGCGATCAAATGCATGTTGAGATTTCGAGAGGATGATCATGGAACTGAACGGTTTCATTCGTGTTGTGGTGGTTCGGTAAAGATTTAATGTAAGTGGTCATCGTAAGGTTTCGGATCAAGAGTGTCGCCAAGGAGGGGGAGCTTTTGTTTTGTGTTTGTGTAATGAGCAAGTTATTTGATCTTTAATTCTCCCCTTAACCCCAACAAATTCAAAAATACAGTTTTTTGTCTAGTTGCAATTTCAAATTATATTATATGTAATTTTTGTTCAAGTATGCCTGGATACGACCAGATAAATCAAACCCAGACTTTTTTTTTACGGTTATTCGATAATATTTAGTAAAAATCGCTTATCAGTCTTTTGTAGTATTGAAAAATTGCACACAAGCTATTCGTAAAAAAGAGTACTAGATAGATTTTATTTTTAGCTTATTGGTCTTATTTTTAATATAAGTTGTAAACCACTAGTGTGTATGTTAAAGCATTAAACGATTTAAAATAAGAGAGCGAAATAATGATCGGATTTCATATTTTATTATATCCCGACCCGCCCTCGCTTTGCTGATGTGTATAACGTTTTGCGGAAGGCAATTTTTTTTTCTAAAATAAAAGTAGCCAAAGTTACTCCCCGATTATCGGTTGAAATTAATAACCATTTTAATACAAAATCTATAGACAGAAAATAGAATTCAAATGTTGAATCTATTTATAGTCTGCAAGCAAAAATCTTTAAATAACGAATCGAAAATAAATTCCAAATTCGGATTTTGTAGACACAAATTGAATTTAGAATCCATTTTTGATCCATGATCCATAAATTTGAATTAAAATTTATTATTAATTTCGGCCATATCTGCCAGTGAAAGTCCCGTTTAAATCGGCTCAGCTGTCTGCCGTGAGCAGAGATTAGCCGGAACAAAGAAACGGACAAAATTAAAAAAAATATTGTTTATATATGTGATATAAATGTATAAGTTTCAGCCAATGTGACAAATCTGATATTATTCATAATAGCTAAAAAGTGTAGCCAATGTGATAAATTTATCATATCAGCTTCATATTATGTATACTATCTGTTTTTAATAATAATAATAATTCTTTATTAAGGCAATTAATGACCCACTTTGTTAGTAAACTTAAAGAACTATGTTAGTAAGATTTCGAATTAAAATTTTTAAGACAATACATAAAAATGAATAAATACAGTAAAAATAAAATTAAATTCAAATTTTTTTTTTTTAATTTTTGATTCGGGTTTTAAGTTTAGTATTGAGTTTTGCGTCATGAGTTTGAATTGTTGCGTATTGAGTTGGGTTTCGAGTTATTTCCTATTCTCATCCTCTGCCTTCTCCTTCTTAACCTCCTATTTCTCCTTTTACACCCGATGTACAGAATAGTACTGCGTGATGGCCGACTTGATCTCCAAGTCTGTCGGAAGATGCGAAGGCGAGCATGGGTTTTCGTACTTTGTTACGTAAGGGCGCAGGGGCCTCAAACAAACTAGAATTGCAAAACACAAGACTCAAAAGTTAAAACTGGTAACTCACAACTAAAATGTCAGAACTCAAAGTCAGAATTTAAAAAATCAAATCTGTAAACTTAAAATTCTAACTCGAATTCTGTTAAGACATACCTTACCTTATACCTTTAGATAGTATAAATAATAACAAGCAACACGTTTTAAATCGTGTTGCTAAAAAAAGCTAGCTATTATGAATAATACCAAATTTATCACATTGGCTGTAACATATTATTCATCCCAGTTAATCAGTCCACAATAAGTGCATTATTAAAAAGCGGGTTTTTTTTTTACAAGCGTCTGCAATCCATTACATCTTTTATTAAAACCTAAATACAAGCTTACTTACATAACGCACAAACCAAAAAACACACTCTAAAATTAATATTATTTTATTTATTTAAAAAGAAAAAAAATTAAGATACAACTTAATCTTATGACTAATTTACAGTAATTTATGGATTTGAAAAATACATTTTTTATTTTTTCAAGGTTATTTATATAAAAACCAACACTGCAATTTTTTTTATATGTATTGTAAAAATAATGCACTTATAACCTCCACCAATTCTCAGGATTTTAATTTAAATATTAAAAAATAGGGTGAAATTATGTATCGTTTCAGGTGCTGTCATGTTCCAGTATTACTTAAAAATTGTTCCTACAATGTATGTAAGATTAGACAATACTGTCCTCCATACTAATCAGTTTTCGGTTACGAGACATCATAAATCTGTCTCAAACGTCAACACAGAGTCAGGGATGCCTGGAGCATTTTTCAGTTATGAGCTATCACCGTTGATGGTTAAATATACTGAGAAGGAAAGGTTAGTGAAACACTCGGGTTTCATTTTTATTATACTTAGATATAAAATAACACTATTTAGTAATTCGTATTGCTTTAATGAATAAAATCATTTTTACAAGTAACTTAAGGCTCCATAATTATCAAAAGAATATTTTCCAAAACAAAACTGCTATGTCTGCTATAAACTAAAGAAGAACAAAGGAAACAAATTCTTTTTTGCACATGATATATAATTGTACATTTTTAATCTTCGAATAATAAAAATAAATTTTTATTGCTGTAAATTTATCTTTTTTTTTATTTTCAGATCAATTGGTCACTTTGCCACAAATATCTGTGCAATTGTCGGTGGTGTTTTCACTGTTGCTGGTATTTTTGATACTCTCTTGTATCACTCTCTTAATGCACTCCAAAACAAGATTGTATTAGGTAAAGCTGGCTAAAGCTAATCATAATGTTTTTAGAAACATATTAAAATCATCAATGTTACACTTGGCAAAATATTTGCAAAATTCTAAGTCTGTATTTTCAACTAGAGCCTTAATTGGAATATAATTTTCTTTACTACAATCATACTGATTTCTTCCCATACTTTGTAAGAATAAATGCCGTTGTCTCACTTTGAAATTTCTACACAGTAGCACATTGGGATATTGCAATAGTGTACTATGGGGAATCTTGATAATGTTATGGAGATAATTGAATCTTTCTATCAATGATTTCTGACCTGAAACATAATTGTTACAGTTAAACATTATTTTGACATTTATTAAAAAAAATTTTAAAAATATATAATTTGTTTGATTTCTGGAAATAAAAAGAATATTCATCGTTCACTGAGATCACTGACAAATGAAAAAGTTTATACTTATTACATGAAAGGATAATAAAATGTCATTCTTATATTATTGTATGCACAGTTATAAAGTTTGTGACACCAATAGGCTCCTCCTTTAAAAATCACACTTTATAAGATAAAAATTTAGGATCAATTAATACTAAAAACTAAAACCCTAATATACTATTTTATAGTATACACTCAACTTACTTATCATCCACAAGTTTGGCTTGTTTAGGATTAGAGACTTTATTTCTTCTGCATTAAATCCCATTTCTTCTTTAATAACAAATGTTGCAGTATTAATGTGATGACAATTATATGTGACTATTTTTGGCTGTTTTGTTGCTAGTTGCCTTACTTCATTACCACACAGATCAAACTTTTGTTGGAAAAAACCTAATCTTTTGTCAATCCTTACAGTGCTGTAAAAATTTTTTTTTATTAATAACACAGTACAAAAAATATTATTTTGTACACAAATTGCCTTTTACAATTAATTCCAAGAATATTAAAATTACATCAAAGGTCTTATTCATATTCATTTTTATTATGGAAAATTTTAATATCTTCTTTTTACAGTCATACATATAAATTTATTTTAATAAATTTTTGTCTTCCTTGTTCTAAAATTTGCAACTGACTTAAGGGTGGAGGCAACTATGTGGCAGACTGTACAAAATATTGAATAAAGAAAAAACATCTAGTTATGTAAGGTAATTTTTATGTGATTTGCACTAATATATTTGCATTTAGTGTAAAAATTATAATAAAAATACGTATAATTTTTTTAAATTATACATGGATCATAAATTATATGTATATTCTTCATGGAAACAAATTAAATCACTATTGACAACAGATAAGAGTAATATACAAACTTTATTATGTAATTAGAGCAAACACTTACCCATTTTACACTAAACATTTTAGTTAAATCACAAGTTTGATCTGGACGAAAATTAGTAAAACAATCTTATATACATACCTAAACATTAGCCAAAAAGGATTCCTCATAATAATTTGTTGTATTTGAGTGGAAGTAAATTTTTTGGACTTCAGGTAGCTAATTCTAACTTCAAGGTCTTCAAGAGACTCGCACAAGATGAGAGGATTCTTAGTAATATAGTCTCCCAAATTTTCTAAACTCACATAATCCTTCATGAATAAAACATGATTTTTTATATCTTTCTCAAAATCTAGTTGCAATATTTTATTAACTAAATGGGGTTTCTTCTCAATCTTATTGAAGTTGACATTGAGCTGAAGAAGTTTTTGAAGTGTTCCAGAACTATTAATATAAGCTCCTATATTAAATGATTCAGGAAAGTACGGAGTTATTTCAGACACATCACCGTTAGCAGGTTCCAGGACCTTTAGGTCATTATTAAAATCAATTAAACTATTGATGTATCTTATTTTTATTTGTATCTTACTTCTTATAATTATATTTCTATTACTAATAAATAAAAACCTAAGATTATTCATAATGACGAATATTTCTATATAGGTTAGGTAGTATTATACTAAGGATTTTATACTCTGCAGTTAAATAATTCCTAAAATTCATAGGAAAAAATTTATAATAATCAAAAAATATTATTAGTTGATCAAATAATCACAGACCAAAATCACAGACTTAATCAAAGATTATATATACAAGATTACTATATGAACTTAATAGACTCATAGAGATATGTTTATATTTTTACAACATCAAAACAGTTTATGGGTGTTGCTAACTTTCAAAAAAACTAATTTAACCGCAACAAAGGCTTAATGTTTTGATCTTATCAATGGATTTGGTGTGCTCCCTATAAAATCTTATGTCTACCAAAACACTAAATATTTTTTTAAGTTTTGTCATTTTATTATGATTAGATATGTATTTTATCGTTTTAATGAAACATAAAACTAAAGTATTCGACCGTCAGAATTTATTATTTCTGGTGGCCGTCTGTACTCGCAATCTTTTGTCAGGGTGGTCTGTTAATTAAGAAATAAAATTCAGTTTTATTACAAAACTAGGGTTATCTATAAACTACGTTTTAACTTGGTTTAATGATGCTTAATAAAAAATACAAAAAGAAGTAATCTTAATCATGCGTTTTAGATAAACCATGGGTTAGAGATAAATGTTTGGTTTTGACACTTGTGTGCACATTGGCAATGTATTGCACATCTCGTATATCTCTTTGTCTTATATTATCTTTGACATCTCGTACTCGTACATTCGTGACAAATTGACAATCATACCTTTTGGTCATCTCATTCATTCGTATGTTGACCGTGTCTTACGAATTCTATTTAATTTTAATTTCTTTAATATAAATAAAAACTCTGCATATTACAATTGGAAACTAAATAAAAAAGGTATTTTCTTTATATATTGTTATTTATCATATTGTTTTGCGTGATGAAAACTAGTAATATACTTGTAAGTTATTTTACTTTCACCACAGTAGCATATTTTAACCATATGGTAAATGGCTAATTATAATTAAGATGACGATTTAATATTTTTTCGTTTTTCACACAAATTTTATTATAACTACATTCAATACAAAATTAATTATAGTTATTTATATCATAGAGTATTACTTAACCTTTTCGGTGTATTGCAATATATTTGGTACCGGTTAGCCTATTCTTCGCTTAAGTTGCGAACATATTATGTACTTGTGAAGTACTTACTTAAAAATATTCAAATTTTACACACATCCTAATCTACTCACATTAGTGCAGGTGTCAATAATAGGAAGAATAAAAAAAAATTATTATTAGTTTTAGAAATTGCTTACTAGCCGAGTATTAATATCATTATGATTTTCAGTTCTAATATTTCTTATATATAGTCTCATTTATTATATATTTGATTTGATAAAAATATGTGCAAATAAATCATAGAATAATATTTCATTATATTATGATAATATTCCATATTTTGCAATACACTATTATATTTTAACCTAACCCTAATAGTATCAATAATACCAAATAGATCATATTTGTAGAGCAGAGGTTGAGGAGAGCAGTCTACTCAATTTGGTATCTCTAAGCTTGAGGAAATCCTTTGAAAAATATGAAATTTTATTAGGATTTAATAAAGCCTACTAGATATTTAAAATTTTCTAGAATTAAAATTATTCCTCTTATCACTTATGTATGAATGGAACCTAACTTAAAACGGATAATTTAAAAGTTCTGTTTTCTACAGATAAACCACCATCATGGACTCGTCTATGTCAGGAGATGAAATTAGGAAAACATTCATAAATTTTTTCATCAACAAGGGTCATAAGTATGTACATTCCTCTTCCACTATTCCATTAGATGACCCAACATTGCTATTTGCAAATGCAGGTATGAATCAATTTAAACCAATATTTTTGGGATCGGTTGATCCAAACTCAGATATGGCACAATATGTAAGAGCTGTTAATACTCAAAAATGCATCAGAGCTGGTGGCAAACACAATGATCTGGATGATGTTGGAAAAGATGTCTATCATCATACTTTCTTTGAAATGATGGGTAACTGGTCTTTCGGTGACTATTTTAAGAAAGAAATATGTGAATGGGCTTGGGAACTTCTTACTCAGGTCTTCAAATTATCTGGAGATAGACTATATGTCACATATTTTGGTGGTGATAAATCATCTGGGCTTGAGCCAGATTTAGATTGTAAAAATATTTGGTTGAATTTAGGAGTTCCAGAATCTCACATTTTACCTGGAAGTATGAAAGACAACTTTTGGGAAATGGGTGAGACTGGGCCTTGTGGACCATGTTCTGAATTACATTATGATAGAATTGGAGGAAGAGATGCAGCCCATCTTGTGAACATGGATGATCCAGATGTACTCGAAATTTGGAACTTAGTGTTTATTCAGTTCAATAGAGAAAGTGATGGCTCTTTAAAATTATTACCAAAAAAACATATTGACTGTGGACTAGGATTAGAAAGATTAGTTTCTGTTATTCAAAATAAAAGAGCCAATTATGATACTGATTTTT
>JAOPUB010072198.1:0-13773 GCA_027564055.1 Neptis clinioides
ATTGTGACCGTTAGCAATCTCGGGCCCATCAATACTATTTGGGTTCGTTTTGTATACTAATTGTTCTTTGCAAATTAATGAAGAGTCACCATCAACAAGGATTTCGATCAGTAATGAATAATATACATTACACACAAAGTACAATTATTGGCATTACTTCACTTCTCAAAATTTTAAATTGACAGACTGTTAGGAGTTTAAAATGAAACTAATATCCTTACGCCCCTTATATCAATTCCGACATTTGCTACGCGTAACGGTTGGCGTCCATAGCGCTGAGAGACTGGTCTGCCAAAAATTTGAATAGTCTGAGGAAGGATGTATTAAAATCTTCATTCTTGTATAATTTGTATGTTTATTGTCTTTTTAAATATGATAACATACTCATATTAATATATCCCAATATTTTGGAAAGGTTTCGAATAAATAGTAAAGATTATTTAATGATCACTCCAAACTCATAGATTATTCAACGGTCCACTATTTCTCAATGTTATAAATAGCAGGACAGATAATTTTAACACTAGATTTATATCAAAGCAGTCATTTTGACTAGATTAGCAAATTTAATTCACAATTTCTATTTCATGTAATTTTTTTTTCAAACTTTGATCTTTATCGGCTTTTTATACATCCATAACTAATATCTTTTTTGTTTTTGACACTTCTACCAATACCGGTCAAAATTACTGGTGCACTGTAAGCCAGAGCAAGAGAAATTACAGAATTATAAAATCATCATGTAAGGGAATCTTGATAACATAATTAATTGATGCCATCTCTCATTTCTAATAGTAACAAATAAATGTAAGGTCCATTGGGAAACTCCAACATAAATTTCTATGAGAGGTCTGTAGTTTGATTAATTGTTCAATGTATATTTACATTTATTCCTATTGTGCTTTTGTATGATGTTAGAAAACAAATATATTTTATAATAATTTCAAACTAGATGAATGAATTTTCAATTGCATTCTGTAAAATAATATACATTTAAAATATTGAGTCACAAATAATAGGCAAAAGGAAAATTACGAAATAGTCTGGGGTAATTCCATATTAAGTTAAAACTTGATTTTATTGAAGTTAACATTTCTTTTTTGTTCTTATTTACACCTAGCACAAAGAGTCTTTAATTTTGTTAATAGTTCTCTAATTATATGTTAAAAGTATCTTGAATTGTATCTTTCAGAATTACCCCAGAAACAAAATTGTGATTCTCAACCTTCCAATATAAAAATAATAAAGTTACATATTCTCTATTAAAGGGATTTACTGCTTTTTTCATCTAGATGGTGGCTCTGAAATAAAAATAGGTACTCTTCTAAAAATTATGTATTTAATAAAAATTAAACTAAAACTAAATTGTATTGAAAAAATTTCAACAGGCCAACAAATCAACCATTACTTATATTCTCGTATTTTGATTAATTATTATTCAATCAAGTCAATTTACTTTATAATACCTACGTTTTGTAAGATATCCAAAATTAAATATCTGAATGCTATCCAGATTGAGAATCACTGCCAATTAGTATGAGAATCGTAAATGGGGTTACAACAGTATTGATGGGTAAATGTAATACCAAAAGGGTATTTTTGTTAAAAATTCAAAAGAAAAACTTGACGTTGTGGATAGATATTCATACTAGTGCCTCACGATAATTAAGAAGGGGAGCACAATTAAGATGAATATTTATGGATGGACTTTATAAGAGCAAAATAAGTTCATAAAGCTTATATGCCAAAAATCAACATCACAGCAAAACTAGGGTGGGCTTGTTTATATACAAAGATGTAATATAATCTTATTGAGATATGATTTAGCTTGAAAGTGCTCAATTTGCAGATATCAAATAAAATATTTTGGTTGTTTCAGATTTCTGTTGATGAATGTTGTTGCTAAATTGAAACTATTGATATACTGTTTGAATTTTTTTGTTTTAATTTATTTTATATTTTGTTTAAATAAAATGTATAGGACACACCCCTATTCCAACTTTCATCTCCTTCCTCCTTTTCAGGATAAAATCCTAAATATGTATCAAACATATGACTTGTCCTTCACTGATATTTATTGTTTTACCTGATTATTAATAATTTCATTTTCATTTTGCATCCTGCATATGTACTAAAAAATAATTGTAATATCATTCTCAACTTATATAAACATTTCTTGTTTTTGTAGCTCAAGAAGTACCTGAAATTCTGGATCTACAGGTAACAAAAGGTGATCTTGGGGAGGAGACAAACATCAGCTGTCATGTGTCCTCAACTGAACCTACAGTGGATTGGCTTTTCAACAACCAACCTCTTAATATTACTGAGAGGTAAGAGTTTTTTTAATTCTTACTCAAATAATAGAATTTCATTCTTTTTAAAATTCTTTAGTGAAAAAAATTGTAACTAATATTTTTTCTTTGGTTTTAGTATCCATAAATATTGTTATTTTTATATTATAAATATTGTTAGTTTGAAACCTAACCTAAATAAGATATTAAGTTTTTTCTCATTTACTTGAGTTATTAATAAATATGTTTTTGTAATTAAAATTTTTATAAAAAGGGAAAATATGCTGTTAATATCCAAAAAAACGGTATTTTAGCTATACCAACATATTTAGGGTTCTTATGTTTCTAGTTTACTTTCAAGTGCTTAGGGGAAGCATGATTCCTTTGAAAGAGATCTGAGTAGGTGCGATTTCATAAATCTGCATGTACATTCCGCCACTTGAAAATTGCCCTTGCATTTTCGATTGTATTCCAACCCTCTCCCGACTTATTGTTCACTACTAAAAACTCCGTTCCGAAAGGTTTTGCTGGATTTTAAATGTAAAAATTCTATGATTTGTTAGCATAGTCAGTGTACCTTTGAAGCCGGAAACCTGCTCAAATAATTTAATTGGAGCAACGTCAGTGTTTTATAAATATAGCCGGCTTTCTGTGACCTTTTACCTCCCAACTGTTTATATACTTTTTTTTAAATTTTGTTCCATTTAATCTCATTGAAAGCATTTATAATTATCTTTCATATCCAAAAATCACACACACAATCTATATGTATACTCAGATCTCTGATATCTGTTCACCAGATCTTTTAAACTACGCTATCGATTTTAATGCGGTTTCCACAAATAGGCAGAGTTTTCATGTATTATTACATATTATATTAGAGTAACCGAGCGAAACTGGTGCGGAGCGCTAGTCAATACATATAAATCAAATTTGAGTGTCTGTTTGTAATATTAATATAATATATAAATGTATACCAAAACAGCATATTTATTAATATTTGTGTATATGTCTGTCTGTCTTTTTGTTCCGGCTAATCTCTGAAACGGCTGGACCTTTTTGAACGGGTTTTTCACTGGCAGTTGTTATAGGGAATTAGACTATTTTTTTTAAAAAGTAGATTACCGCCTAGTGAAGGTCGCACGGTCATCATCATCAGTTATTATTTTGTTCATATATAATAGCAATCATTAATCTTTGCGTTTAATTTTGTCCAGGTGCTTCAAAGTAATACGTAGTAAATTGCTTGGGACGGGTCGGCTAGTATATATTAAAATCGCAGAATTGCCGTGTTTGTGCACGCATCACGTAAAAATGGCTGAACTGTTCCCGTGAGATAGCTAAAAATCATTGTTTACATATACATACTTAAAGTAATAATTACTTTTACGCGCACGAATTCAATGGTCTGTATTTTTGGGTGTTTTAACTAAACGATTTTATTTATTTCTAAACGACCTTCCCTCGCTTCGCTGAACGCTTTTTTCCCCCCTTAGCTATCTACCAGTATGTCTCGTTAAAATCGGCCGCGCCGTTTTACAGACTAATGGACAAAGATTTTTTTTTAAATGTAAATAAACCTAATTTGAAATTACAATCAGTCACATTTCTAGTCATTTAATCTTTCCCATTCCTTTCATAATCTGATATTATAAAACCATTGAAGATAATCATCATTTTGGGTGAATAATCATTAAACTTTCATTGTCACAAACACTCAATTAAAAACACTACTTTTAAACTGTACTCTCGTTCAAATAGGGCACACTTATCGTACGTTCAACAATTAAATTTTAACTGACAATTGTTGTCGGCCTATGACTGAAATAATAGGAGGAATACGCCATTTTTACATTTATGTGCATTTTGTATGAATAATATTGACACTAGTGTTATCCTTAATGCTAAATATTTTAATTTTTTTATAATACGTAGTAGATACTTCTTCTGAACTATTTATTATACAAGTAATGTTTACATACTATGTTATCCCTTTTCTGACATTTCGCACTATTGAACATAAAATATAGAACATTTTATTAATATTGTAAAATATATAATAGCTTATGTTATGGTTAAATTACACAAATTCTTTACAATTTGCAGCCTATATGTGTTATACTGATGTATAACTTTCATCAAAATTGTTCCTTAGTTTTTGCGCGAAACAGCAACAGACGTATGTATATAAAAAAGATAAAACTTTGTTTTCAGGTTAAAACAAGATACAGTCGAAAGAAATCTGGAGCAGAAAGATAGAGATGGAAATATTCGAAAATATAAGATTCACAGTTTGACAATAAAAAATGTTACGTCAAAAGATGACGGTAACTATACCTGTATAGCCAAACTAGGAGAGATGAGATCTAATAGAACGATTGTTTTGGATCTCAGTTTTCCAGGCAGGCTGAACGAAACATCTGGACCTGTAAAGCAAAATGTAACAGACCACGCAAATGTGAACATGCAATGTGTTTTTGAAAGTAAGTCAACATTTTTATACTTAACTGATCATGCCAGATGACACATTTTTTTTTTTTTAAATATATTATTGCCTGCATTTTAAAATTAATTATATTTTAATTTTTAATACATATGCTTAAAATAATGCTTTCTTACATATACATTGTCCATAATATATTCATATTTAGAAGCAGATTAAAAATGATGTAGAATTGTTTTAAGTTAACATATAAAATTTAGAAAATATTTCTAGAGAATTAATTACTTATCTAGTTCACTCAGTTGACTTCCAAATATTTTATTCAAATAAATTCTAATAGAGTTGAATGTCAGATGATTCAGTGATCACACAGTGTTATTATAAGTAATAGTCGTATTGTAATAATTTGATTACTTTATATTACTATTTAAAGTTTTATTATTTCAATATACTCTTTTTTTAATACTATAGTATACAAACCAAGTGAAATACGATGGTGGAAAATTGGAAAAGATGGTGAGATTGTCGACCTTGCTACAAAATCTCCGCAGCTAGTTGATCTTAAACGAGTAAAAAGTGAATACACCCTCCATATAAAAAGCCCTGAAGATAACGGCACTTATCATTGTGAAATATGGGATTCTGTAAATGCTAGAAATATTACAGGAAAAATAGACGTTATAGTATACGCTCCACCTCTAGTTCTCATAGACAGAGTAATTCCTATAAGCTCAACTCAACTTTTTCTAAATTGGACTGTACGCTCTTACAACTGCGAAATAATAAGTTACACGCTAATGTATTACAAAAACTCTTCGGGTGTCTTCAGTCATTACAGTCGAGAAAAAATCGGAACAAAAAATACCTCTTTTGTAATGCAAGGATTAGAAAAATCAACTCCATACAAATTGAAGTTAGAAGTGAGAACCACGTATGGGTCGAGCAAACCTCATATATATGAATTAATAGTAACCACATTAGATAAGGATCCAATATTTGTACCGAATATATCTATAAATGGATTTTCTGCAACATCTGTTACCATTGGATGGGCGGCACCACCGGAAGACATAGTCGAATTGATACATTATTATCTTCTAGAAGCCAGAAAAAAGGATGAGAGTGCTCCTAGAAGTGCCTACCATTCTAGGGATAATAGAAATCTTCCTTACATGTTTGATAATCTAGAGCCTCACAGTACTTATCTATTTAGAGTAAGTCTCAAAATGTATAACTCATCAATTTATTTGAAATTTTATAAATATTATTCTTTTTTCATGTTTTTGTCTTAATTTTTAATTTCTGTTATTTTTTCTTCAGGTGTGTGCATGTTCAGACTACACAAAGCTTTGTGGTAACTGGTCAGCAGAAATGAAAGCTGATACTTTAGATGGTATACCGAGTCGGCCGAGTAATGTATCAATACATTGTGACAGTGCTTGGATTAATTTGACTTGGCAACCACCACTTAAACCTAATGCTGAGATCAAGTTGTACACTGTAAGTTGATCATGGAAAAAAGGTCTTATCTAACGATTCCATAGTAAGGATATGCCCATCTGAACACTTCGTATATAGTAACGACATCTGTTAGAACGCGTATGAATCTTGTTCATATAATTTAACATCACTATTTATCAAGACTATATAATTACAAACAATGTGGTGTTATCGCGAATATCTTTTTTGACGAGTTTGTTTGCGAGAACGTGCTAGCCCCAGGAACTACGGGTATGATTTGAAAAATTATTTTCGTGTTGGATAGTCTATTATTATTTATCGCCCCTACGATACATAGGTGCGAAGCATCACGCGAATGAAATCGCGCAGGTCGGCTAGTTCGCGAGTAGATTTACTGATGTCAAGAATCGATTTTATAATAATAAATTGTGAGGAATAATAGGTAGTGAAGGTAGTAATGTATAAAAGTGAAATTTATTTTGATTTTGCTAACTTTACGTTGTCGGTCGCTATGGGTCTCGGAGAGAACAACGTTTATAGTAATTATTAGAATCAGTGTCCAGAGTTAGTAGAAGCAGTGTATAAATTTTATCATAGTAGTAGTGAAGAGTGTTTATAGTAATTGTTAGAATCAATGTTCAGAGTGAAACAGATATAACTTAAACAGGTTATACTATCAGTGTTAGTTAATGGACGTCGCATCTGAAAGCAGTATCAGCCACTTAGATCAGTTCAGGCAAAGTAGTGAGTCAGTCAGCAGACCAGTACTATCAGTGTATGCTCATGTCAGATGATCCATCAGTATATCAGAGCCGTGCTTGGTTTTGCGTGGAATAGGCTATAAGGGTGGTTGGAGGCCACTAGCGGGTCAGGCACCGCGTTGACTGTCAGTATCGTAATAGTACCAGTCTAATAATTTACGATTATGAGAAAAAGGTATTTCATTTCACAAAGCATATCAGTATCACATTTTAGATTTATTGAGAGATTAATAAATGTAGTATTTTGTAAATAATAAAACAATTAAACCTTTTTAGATTGAGCTAACAGGAAATGCAACATTCAGAGATCAACATGGAGCATTCAATGATGATGTCTGGGGTCCGAAAGTTAAATACACCTCTAATGATTCTAGAAGTATCAGGTAAAACATATGTGTCCTATTGTATAGCCCAAATTACTGACTTAAAAGTCACAGATTTTGGATGGCTTAATATTTTTTTGAAAAAATGCAATACTATAAATATTTATTTTAAGTACATACATAATAATACATTAAGGTTTGAGTACATGTATTAGAAAGTTAAGTTTTTTAAATATATAACCTTAAAATTAGATTTGAAGACCTGCAGCCCAATACGAACTATACAGTGCGTCTAAGCGCGATGACTCGTTCGAGACGTTCTGGTGAAGAAGAAGTGAAGCACTGCGCCACATCGCCTGCTCCTCCTTATACTGTCCCAAGGCCTCGGTGGAAAAAGGTTAGATAACTGCCTGTATAAATTGTACAAACTAAATAAGTATTGAAGGTATAAATTTCTTCTCTTATTTTCAGCACCGAGAAAGCGAAAAATATGTCACTATAATGATACCTCGGATATCTGAAAGAAATGGACCGATATGTTGTTACAGGTATCTGTTGACTATCAATATAAAATCTATTAAGATTTAAACAGTTATTACTAACAAAACCCAATATTTAACCTTAATTAAAAAAAAAACATAATTTAAGTAAATGTGTTCATGAGAGTACTCAATGAGTGTCATTGTAGTTTCATTCATACAACATGGTACATATGATTCACATGATAAATTGACAGAATAATCAAGTAGGAAAATCAGCAGTTTTAATATAATACTTATCCTTTTCAGGGTTTATGTAGTACGACTACTACCAAATTCTGACTGGAATAATTTACAACAGCCTAAAGATATCAATATAATCGATTATGCCGAGGCCCATGGGGTTCAGCCTATGTTGGGAGCTTACATAACAGATATTTTCTCTAAGTAAGCTTAATACATACATTAACGGACACGATATTTTATTAATTATTTATATACATAATAATAAATATAATATTAAATTATTTATTTCAGCGACAACTTCCCGAAGAATTCGGAGTTAGTTATAGGTGATGGTAATTCATACTTTAATCTGGAAGACCAAACACTTAAGAGTGCCAATTGCAGGCGCTGTCTTAAGAAGCCCTCACGATATTATGATTTATCGCCTCCCAAAACTATTCAGATTACTACCATCACAACCGTTACCACAATCATTCCTACTACCACCGATAGGGACGACATATTTGATGATGATACCACAACTGAGCCTGATGAAATAGAGAAGAGGGAAAAAAGATCTAATTCAGATAGCATGATGTAAATATTTTTTACATTACGTTCAAGTAAATTTTCTTAATATATAAAGTTAAATCTATAGCTACGTTTTAAATATCTTTTTTCTTTACTAAATAGAGATTATGGAAAAAATCTAATAATGGCTGATGGTCAAGAGAAAGAAGAAGATATAACTGTCAAAGATGGACTGCTTGATACATCTGCTAACTACACAGTATTCATAGAGTTGATACGTAAGTTATATTTAAATGTAGATTTATTATTGATTTCATCTATCTATCTATCACCAACTATTAATAAAATAAACAAAAATATTTATTTAAATGTTATAAATAACTGTAAAGTAAATCTTTGTTGCAGCTGGTAATGAAAAAGATGAGCCCCTTTACAGTGAATACTTGAATATTTTGATGGCGGCACCGACACATGTTCCTCCTCCTCCCACATCTGCATTAGAATTTGCTTTAATGGTAAATTATAAATTTGTAGGCATGATTACCTAGCTACCTAAGTATATTTTTTAAATTATTGAACTTCTTAATTGTTAACTAAGTGGTGCATCTCTCTTTAAAATAACAATAACAAGATTCCACAGCATAAATTAGATTTGCCAGTTCAGGAATTAAAACTCACTTTAAATAGTGTTTAATACATAAAGCTTACTACTCTGTACAGGATTACTTGAATGACGACAAAGCTTGGAATCAAAATGACGTTGATGCTCAGCTGAATGATTATAATTTTGTAAACTATGGCGATTTTAAAAGAGCGACTGTCGAGTTTTTTGCCAGTTCTTCTCAGCAGAAAACTGCTCCCCGTACTGGCCCTAGCCTCAGACGAACTGACTGACAGACCAATTTTGACGTTCCAAAGTACTTTTTAAGTCTATGTGAGATAAAATATTTTGAGTTTAAGAATGTAAATGAAGCGTAATGTTTCAGGGGACATGCGCAGTAGCAGCATTAGTGCTAGTTGGAGCCATCACTCTTTGCATAAGACAGACAAGACTTTCTCGGAAACATCATCACCACAACCTTGATAGGAATCCTTTACAGGCGGTGTTTAGGTAAAAAGCAGAATACTATTCTTATCAACAGCTCCATCTTAATAAAATTTTATGTTAGTTTTGGAAGTTGAAACCAGTAACTAAGACAAACTATTCAAGACTTCGTTTATGTGACTATTTATCTATAATTTTAAATCTGTTATATATATTTAAGATGTTTCGTGGACCAATTTGGTGGTAGACAGCAGTTGATAAGTGCAGTGCCACCAGACATGCCACCTATTGCCAAGGAGGACCTTGCTGCTGCTTATGCGGAGAGACAGGCTGACTCTGATTATGGCTTTCAAAAAGAGTTTGAGGTAAATATCAAGTCATACGTTTAGACTAATTATAGTGATGAGCAATAAATAATAATTTAGGATACTCTATTTCATTGATATCAAGACAGTCCACTAAAATACGCCGAGACGTCAATAAAAAACAAAAATTATAATTTTAACGTATACAAACAATATTATAATGTGTATAAATGTTTCAAAAGTGTATTCACCAAGCAGCACAAAACCAAGTTGTTACAGATGCTGCCGGAGTGTTTCCCAGACCGGACTACTCACGCCTCAGAAGCGAGGGAGAACCAGCCTAAGAATAGGTACCCAGATATCAAAGCTTATGACCAGACCAGGGTAAAATTATCGCAAGTCGATGGTATTACTGGATCCGATTATATCAACGCGAACTATGTGATGGGATATAAGGTAAAAATAGTTTGTTTTATATAAGATTTTTTAAAAATTAAAACTAGCAAGACTATATTATTCTCATTTCAAATTATATATGATCTTTATATCTTATTATCCCATTCCTTTCTTAACGAAATATCCTTTATCCATAAAGTATATTTTGAATCATATACATTCTTAGGGGCCATTCAAATATTACGCAAGCAGATTTTTTGCAGGTATCAACCCCGCTCCTTTTGTCAGCAAAAATTAGCAAAGCCGTAATCCACCCTCCATCACCCATTGTTACGTAAACAGATGCATGTATTTTTTTTTCACAATTCATTTTGTGAAAAAAAAACATTTTGACGTCCCGATGTTCGTGTTTACTTTTGATCGCTGAAGTAAATACCATGCAGATCCCCCCACCCCTAGGTCATTAAAAAAAAACTAAGCAAAGAATCCCCCTGCCCTCTATAATGCTTACGTAATACTTGAACGGTCTCTTATATTTGAGTGTTAGTTATTCACAAGAGAACACTTTCTTCATTCATCCCTAATATATGTTGTCCCTAGTCAACGTAGCACATAAAACTCATAAAATCGTTTGGAATCCTTTTTATTGTAAAATTCATCTAATAGTTTCTATCTAATTCATATTTTTCTATCCTGTCGCTTACTAAAGGATCCTTCGGAGCTTAATCAGGTATCGCATGCCGTAGCTCTTTTTAATGTAATTTCATATATTTTTACGTAGTTTGGTTTGTCCAATATTATCATCTTTTTATGTTGCTACTGCTTAACAATAATGTAATGTATGTATTACGAAAGTTGCTTAACCTATACTTAGCAACTAGTTTTCTTATTTAGTGACTTTTAAAACGATAATGTTGATATTAATGTTTTAAAATCTATTTTTAGGAGCGCAAGATATTTGTATGTGCGCAAGGTCCCACTGATACTACAGTTAACGACTTTTGGCGTATGATCTGGGAACACGGCCTCGAACTGATCGTGATGCTGACTAACCTCGAAGAGTATTCCAAAGTGAAGTGCAGCAAGTACTGGCCGGATGATGTGAGAGGAGCTAGAGCTTTTGGGAACATAACTGTTCATCATGTTTCTGAGAAACGGTTAGTGGAATAAATTAGGATAGTCTCATTGTTAAGCTTAACGGGAATGAGATATTACATATATGAACATAATATTTTATTGCAATCCACCTAATCATCTGTAACTCATAAACTCTTCTACATTTTATTGCATGATGATCAATAAAAAATGTAATTTTCCTGTAATTATCTTTTAAAGCATTATTTGTTATGTTTCAGTTATTCTGATTATATTGTAAGAGAACTAAAGATCTCGAAACAACCTTTTAATGCTGATGGACAACCTGTAGTTGAAAATAATGGAGTCGCGAAGAGAAATGGAGGTAAATTATGAATTGTACCGCGAATGTCCGCTCATTGCCTGTAAATCTGTACTACGTTAATTTTTGTTGTTCGCTCATTCTTATTATATTGAAATAAATATATTTGTGCTAATTGTATGTTCTAACATTAAAACATATTTCGTTGACAGATTGCGGTATAAGTGATACCAGTGCCCCAACATCGCCTAGAGAAATAAAAGGCGAAACCCGTCTTGTCCGTCAGTACCACTTCTTGATGTGGAAAGACTTTGCTGCACCCGAACATCCACATTCCATACTTAAGTTTATTAAAGTTAATATTTATTTAATTATATTACATTTTTAAAAATATACAACAGCAACAATCCATATTGTATCATGTCAATTTCGAGATTGTCACCTCTATTAGCTATTATTGATATGACTATCGTTGATTGTCTTTAACCGATGTGACTATAGACATTAATTTGACTATAATCTATTGCTAATTTGATTATTGTTTATTACTTGATTTGATCATTGTTGATAGCTGATTTGACTTTTATCTGTTGCTCATTTGATTATCGTCTGTCACTGATATTACTATTGTCTATTACTGGTTCGTCTTTTGTCTATTACTAATTTGTCTATTGCTTATCCAAGTTTTGTATAGTCTGCTTATTTGATTATTACCGATTGCAGATTTGACTATAGTCTGCTAGATGGCTATTATCTAGATGTATAATATTATAAATATGAAAAGAAGAAAATAGTAATATTAATAATAGTTTTATTTTCTTTTAATTGTGCTGACTGTCTTTTCAAAAACTTTGCCAAGTTCGATCAGTGAACATCACGGTCAATGTCATAACCATGTAAAGGACGTGATCCTTCTCCAAAGTATTAAGTACTGAGCACTGTGCGGCTTCCAGTCCAAATTGAATTTTACACTTTTGATTTGGAAAGATCAAATCTATTAAAACCATTTGATAGATTCACCAACACTCTGCTACTTAACTACTTTAGTAAATGTTTATTGTATGAAATCATTTGATAGATATTTAGGAATTAGAGACAAAATTGTATCTTCCATTCCCGTTGTTCTAAGGTTATAAAGTATTCAGAAATGCCAAGTGCGAACTCTTTGTTATCGACGAATTGCACTCGCTTGCCGGCATTTTTTGCGGTCGTTTGTTACGAAAGTGCAGCGACGAAACGTTAAGTCACAGTTTTATGGACATTGTATATTTTAGCATGCTTCCATTCTTTATGGTTATAGAAAAATATTTTTGATTTCTTTAACTTTGATCTAACAAAAATGTAACGTAAAGTGTGTAAAAACACAAAAGGACAAGTTTTATTATTCACGTCAATGTTCAACATTTTAACTGCGACAGTTTCTAGCTTAATATCGACTCACAAACAGCGCTTAAATGTTTCCAAGGAAAAAGAGATCCAATAATCAAAGACAGGTTTACTACTGAACTTAACAACAAATTCGAAACCTTACTAATATTACAAATGTAAAGGTCTGTTTGATACTTTATAACCTAAAAACATGTGATCAGATCTTAAATTAAATTTACACATAGATACATTATAATCTAGACGAACATGTAGGCTTCTTTTTATCCCAAATACATCAATTATTCCTACGGGATAATAACACAATATACAGCGAATATTGAAAATTATTTTTTTTATAAAATATATCGGCGGGTAGGTTAGGTTTCGACAATAATTAGTCACTTGCGGGTAGTCATTCATAGTTGGCAAAATAATAATCACTTCCGATGTATTGATCGCCTCTGATGGGCCGACGAGTCCCCTTTGGTCATGGAAGGGGTACTTGCCACCTCTACCTTATTCCTTTATATTCGCTGATGGACGCAGTAAACGGTTCGTCCATCTTTGAGTAAAAAAAAGTGTGAAGTGGTGTTAGTGAAAGTGCAGTATAGTGCTAGGCTTTGTCGATTATGGTCACGGCTTCATCATCTCTAGACATTACTTTACAATTTAATACCCACAAATAATTTAGAAACAACAAATACGAGTATTAAATTTCGAACGTCTGCACTAATAAAAATAATAATTTA
>JAOPUB010072300.1:0-13767 GCA_027564055.1 Neptis clinioides
CTATAGACATTATACCTGACGCGTGAATGAATATCGATTTTGTATCAAAATATAATTTTACATTTTGTGAGTATGTGGCCACCTCCGCATTCGATGTGGCTGTCTCCCCATGCGGGCGGAGACAGGGACTCCCCGGCTTCACCGGGACCCATTCGGAGAAAATTTTCATTCACGCGTTCTTCCATTGTTTTTTACTGCTTAAGGGAGCAGAAACCCTTTCTCTCCTGTCCTCTCTTCCTCCCCTCCAAGCCGCTAAAGGTGGCATTGAGGGCTCAACTCATGAAGAATATTTTATACTTAATAATATTATAAATGCAGATAAGATGAAATTTGGTACAGAGGTAGATTAAAGCTCGAGAAAGGAGCGGGAAGCTAAGGTTTGTTACGTTCGGTTCGATTTTGGTGCGATAGTTACACTCATCCTGATTGACTATGTAGGCATATGGATTATAATTTTACTTTAAACACCCGTAGCGAAGCGCGGGGGGTCGATTAGTTGTTCAAATAAATTTGGTATGTATAAAAATTCATAATGTTCACTTTATTGTTTATCCAGCCATAACCTTAGTTCTATAGTAACAAATGAGTCATCATCATTCATTATGAACTGAATAGTTTATATTATTATTGTAGAGCCATTTCATAAAGATGGACATCCGACAAACGTAATCACGTCCACTACATACTAGTATTAAAAATACGTATTCTCCTAATTACAAACGAGGCGAGGGCTCAATAAACTTTATACCTAAAGATACAAAATATGTAAAATTAAAAATAGACGGTTTAAACCATTTTAAACATAATGTTATGCATTTTCGTATCATCCCGAAAATAACGCATTTCCATGAAAATGTTTAGCCGGCTAAACGATGCATTTGTTGTTTTTATTGCGTAACAGTTATAGATTGCAACCTTTCAGTTATTTCTAATAGTACCACATCTTTTATAACGTAAACGGAATAGAAATAATAAATAACGTCCGCAATAGTTGTGGAATTTGTTTTGTTTGATTCTACATTTTATTGAACATTTTTGAATGATCCATGAAAACTGTAATTAATGTGGTCACTTAAGCCAACAGGTACGTTATGAAATATGTGATTATATTAAATAAATAAAATAGCGTTTTGTTTTCAATTGCAATAAACTAAGTTTGTCATATAAATGAAATTTATGAGAAGTAAAATAGGATTAGTACTTAAATAAAAAAAACAAAAAAGTGTTAATAACAACTCATTGGAAATTAGAAACGAAATTGTAAATAATACGAATCCAATGAACGAATTAATAAGTTAAATTCGTAACTTGTTCTGCTCTAAATATTCATTATGACAAGACGTAATCAATAATTTTGATAGGAAAAGACATTTTAAAAAGATCTTAACGTCTCTGAAGTTATTTAGTAACAAAACATTTTTCGTAAGAACACTATTATAGAAAAACTATTTCTTATACTATTCTATCTCTTGTAACAAGTCAAATAAATAATAACTATTATTTTCGTATTCTTAAATAAAATATTCAAAATCCATTAAGCTGAATTAGTGTTTGAAAACAAGATCATCTATTTCAATTCAAATGCCAGAGTGTTTACTAATTTTGCGACTGTTTTATAAACTTACGAGTTCTTAGCACCTCACACTACTTTATGGAGGCGATATATCATATTTTAGTGTTTTATCAAGGGTTTTTTATACTCATCCATATATTTAATATTTATATTAATGGATTGCGTTTTACATTAGCTTTGAAATCAAAATGAGTTCTGTGTTTTCTATATTATGATTTCTAACATAAGTCAGTCAGATTAATAGATTAATAAAATTTTTACTTTCTAAAGATACTAATTGCATTACTTCAGACTAATTTAGAAAAGCCAAGGTCTTGTGACTCAGGTGCATGTTTACAAGTCCATTTTATTATGCATTATAATAAAATATATGACTTACTTTATCCTCATTAAGACCTGGCACCAGTTGAAACACTTTCACTATAATAGTCAATATTCACTTAATGAAATAATTTGTCAAACAAACTAAGACTTTGTTATTGACAAGATATAGCTTATAGCTTGACAATTTATTTTTTACTTTTGTTCAGTAGGTACTGGAAAATTTTTTTAATTGTCAAACCAGTGTTATGATAAACCAATAGAAAAAGCAAAACTTATCTACAGCTCTTTTAGTATTAACATAATATGTATGTATTATAAACAAAAACTCTTTTATTTAAAAAAAAATCTTCTCGAGTATCTTCCAATACCATAATTATGGCCAAAACTTATCTTAACTTTGATGATCAATCAGTTTAATATTCATATAGGCCTATGAGCTATCGTTAGTATTTGTAACTTTTTATAGCTCATTCTCATTTAAAATATTTTAAATTAACCAATATCTATGGCTAATTGAATATATATATAACATGAATTAACGACTTAATGATTGCGATTGTATTTTTCACGATTTCCCCATATAAATGTTACGCAAAAACATATTAAATGGTCCATTAAACACCTGTATAATAATGAAGCTAAATTCTATATATACAAAACAATAATGCTCAAACGATATTAATGATTAAATAAATGATTAAATGAAATATTAAAATATCAATTGAATTTTATGAACAACTTCCTTATTGAATTTTAAACTATCGCTCTTCCTTCATTGCGATGAAATAGTGACGAAACAGAATTGATATATTTTTAATGAAATATTTTTGTATACTTGAGAAATAATTTTTAAAATAACCATAACTGATTGAACTTATTGACACATATTTAAAAGGTCTGGTAAATCTGCTCTAGCTTCGTTGGACATCTTTGAATGACTCTTACTTACAACTAAACGATTACGATTACGATGAACGACATATTTGTAAAATTAAACGATTACATGTTCATGTTTTCAAAATTATGAATAAAAAATACTACTTATGTTAAGTGTTACAATTTTACACCGCATTTGTACGACGTTCCCAAGGGAAAGGTGAGGGATAACCCTCAATTCCCATGTCTGCAGGAAGCCACACAAAAAATGATAGAGTTCTTCAAATTCCTACATAGTTAACGAAACAAAGAGAATATAGAGTAGAAGAACTAAAAATGGCACATTTGTTCTAGAACTTATCATTTGTATAATATTAAAGCGTTTGGTGCCGAGTGCTAAAATACACTTTATCTTAACCGGGAGAAACACATCGAAAACATAATAAGGAAAATTCACCATTTTCGAAATAAATGCTGAAGAAAGTAACTAAGAGCTGAACTTTGGCCGTAGTGTCATCCATTACATCCCAAAATTAGTTTTAAGATATAAAAAAAATAATTAAAATAAATCATATGATATTTGTAATTGATCCCAGATATTTAGTCAATTAAATTATTTAGGAAACCGTCCTAATTTAGCATAGCATATATTTAGCAGTAAAATTTAAAAAATCCTCCTCCACCTCCACCTTAAACTATCTCCATTATTTTTTATTCTTAGGTTGCACTCGAAACAGGAAAGTGACACGGTATACTGCACACTTGTTTGGGTGCAGTAACCATGGTCAATGATTATATCGATATAAATAGCTAAATTGTCCGATTTATGACGTGCGGCGTTCTATATAAGGTGAATATTGATCGTTAAGAACTTTTCTATTTTGTTTCTATTTTATTCATTGATGTATTGATTAATAACCGGTAAGTGTAACCATTTCAACTTGCAAAGTATTTACGGGTATATGTTTAAAGAATTCGGTGTAAAGTGTTTCGAATTGGTAACGGCTAAAATAGAGAACACAGAGTCACATTTAGGGACATACCAGTACAATACTTACTCATCGTAATTTTTACGACATAAGTTATGTTAAATGTTCTCTAATTTACAATAAAATTGTATTACATCACGAATCTCAGCGGATTTGACTAATTATGTTATATCACAAAGAACAATAATATCCGTTCATCGTACAAAAGCAATTTGTAAGCTAACTTATGAGTCAGTTACATAAAACTTTACTTAAAATGCGGAGAAAGTTGATAACAAAGTAGTACACATTATCATAATATTAGAAGATGACATAATGTGGATAAATATGCCAGTACTAATGTTAATGTTCTTAAGTACACGTAAAGTTTTTTGTAAACGCAGATTATAGCGATTATTTAAATTGATCACAATAACAACAACTACATGAAAATCTTTCATATAATAAATTGAGGTATTAAATATCTATATTACCTAATACATTTAGAGGTTTGAAAAAAAATTACATTGTAATTCCCCTAATTTCTCTTCGTTATTCATAGTAAGTTCTATCTCTACCTAGAGATATATATAGATATTGAAATCCGTACGAAACGAGACATTATTAAGAATCTTTTTATAATTTAATAATAATTTGTTTTCATGTTTTTCTCTTGCCAAGCTAAATAGAGAGATACATTTAATTATTTTATGGGGATATAACAAAGTAGAGATGCTGAAGATTTCCGTGCTCGTGCTCTATAGAAAATAAAATACCGTTTAAGCATTCATTTTCCCATAACGAAGTAAGAATCTTTTGTTTATTATATAAAAGGTAGTTAAGAAAAGAAAATTATTAACGGATTCATTTATAACAATGACTACTTTCCCGGTGACATGATGAAACTCACTGACTTCTTATGAATTATTTATATACAGCCCGTATTTACAATTGTATGTACATAGTATTTTATATAGGATGTTTTTAGTGGTAGTAGAATATTATTAATAATACATTAGCTATAAAAGCTGTTTAACAACGTAAATAGGGCACAGTAAAAACTTTCTCGACGTTATCGGCTATTGTGTTTGACTCTGTCGTCTCACATTATTATGTTATGGTGCTTAATTATACCATCGCTTCATTATTTAAATAACATCGCTCTTCATTATAAATAAAAATATTCAATTACTTTACTTATTTAAAGTCACTTCGAATAATCTAAGAACTGTGTTGTTGTGTAGATCTGTTACTTTTGTTTCAATATTATTGTGTTCCACATATTTTTTCTGTATTTCTATGTATTATTACAAGTATACATGCATGTTAGATCTGCTCTTTAACTTTTCTTCGAGATATGCGTTTAACGATAACATCACAACGCATGATATATTGCACTTAATAATCTTGTGCATTATTACATAAAGGCTACTAGGACTACGCAAGTTAAAACAGAAATTAGCTAAAGGCTCAGGAAATAAGCTCCGCTGATCGACCGCGCTGCCTGATTACACATAAAGAAGGTAGAGAATAAAGTTAATGAGTCACTTAATACTCGTTCAAGGAGACTTTTAAACTACAATTTAAAACACTTTTATTTGGACTTGCATGCTGGCCGAAATCTACGTCTATGAAATTACCCAACTGTCAGGCTTAAATGTTGTCTATGCGTAAGGGATTCTTAAAATACTCAATCAAAGGCAATTATTAATTACACTAGTGAGAACTATTTACACTTTGCGAATGATTATAAGTAAGTTTTAGCGCAAATTCATTAACCCCGAACCGAAGCGAGAGCAGCTTATTCAGGATTTGTACAACGACAATGACAACGCATTGAAGACCTATCAGTCAATTTTCTCACAATACACGGTTGTCACCGAAGGCCATTGTCGCGGAGTAATTAGTCATCATACAATAGAAATCTAACTTGTCTAAACAATAGCTCTAGATTAGTGGAAACCGATGTCTATTTACTACGATGAAAAGGTTGCATATTTAAATGATAGTATATTTGTCGTACAATATCCTTTGTAAAGCTTCATTTAAATTAAGCTATTAGCTTAAAAATACTTGTGATATTGACATGTTTTGTTTTATCATGATAAACCATGAATGGCCAGTCTCTTACTCGGATTAAGGATGGTATACGCTGGCCTCATAGCCGGTAGATTGTCATTCAACATACACTTCAAAGCTGAACCGATATTTTCACTCACCTTAACGGTAAAGTGATGTTTTATTTCTAAAACACACTTAACTCGGAAAAGTCGACGGTATATGACCAGGATCGTACTTAGACCTCTCTGTAAACATCAATATTTTTACTACCAGGCACTACCAACCTTTCACTGCTTATTATTTGTCATGTTTATAATATGAAACAGTCAATTTAAATCAACAAATAAATATCAGTGATATTGTAACATTTATGGGGCGGCGTTCATGTGTCTGTTTTACGGTATCAAATTACTTCGATTATAATATATTGAGAAATATTTTGTTACAAGTAAACTAAATCTAACAATTGGAAATACCTAAATGTAATTTTACCATAAATATTATGGAGCAAGATCTTCCTGTTAGTATAAGCAGAGATAAGGTAACTATTCACTTTTGTGATTAGACAATATTGAGACGAATCAGAGTAATACGTAAAAGATAAAAGTAGAATAGTAAATAATTGCAGTGGCCGATCAGTAATGTGCATTTACTTTTACCAATTATTTACTCATCAGTCATCAGTAAAGTAGGTAATACACCGTTATAATTGAACAGACTACAGTTAGCGACGACAACGGTCGCGCCGATTTCTTATAACAATCGATTTACGCAATTTTAACGATTGGAAATCTTAGAAAATCTGTGCCATTTATTTTTTCAGATAGTATGAGAACGTTTTAGGAACTAATGTAATATCATAGCCGTCTGACTTTAGATTATATTGCAATTGTGTTCACATATTTTATTCACTCGCTCACATACCTGTTACTGATTTGCAGTGGACACTACCATCATCAGTTTTTCTTTTATAAATACATTGGCTAACATAACAATAAAAGAATTATTCTATTTGATGCAGCACACACGGAGGCAATATATATTTTTTTGTATGGATTCTGTTGTTAACTTATTATATTCAGTAAGAGTTATTATTAAGAAATTTTATGGGTTCACTACTATTGTTGAGATGATAGTGATCAGAATGTACTGTACTGTATATATTTATTTAAATGTAGACGTTTATATTTATTTAAATTTACTGCATTTAAATGCACTATATGAAATAGACTTAAAAGCTGTAAAATAGGGTATCGATGAATATAATCGATACTCTATTTAGTATTAACATATTTAAGCCTTGAATGTTTAATTCATAGGAGGTTAAATAATTGTTATTGTGGCTGAGGCCAATCATCACCTGCGAGTTGTGAGAACAATGAGTGGTTTAATTTGCTCAGATGTGCCCGTTGTGGCTGTGGTATTATTTAACTACAAACATTCGTATCAGAATGTGTATGTACTAGACAGAATAAATACAGATATAAAACTCAGGAACTTTGGAATGAAATATTTTTTTTATCTAATCTAATAAATCATGTAGATTTTGGTGAGTAAGAAGTTGTTTTCGCCCATAAAACATACGAAAGAAACTAAAATATATCTGCAACAGATTAGTTTCATCTCTCAATGACTCTTATAGTGTTCTCTTTCAGCTCTAGTCGTTCACTATAAGATGTTGATAGGTTAGGTAATTTTGTAATAACCTAATACAAAATAGGCCCCTTGATTTAGTTCATGGATCTCACAGATTTTTACGGTAGAAGAACAAAGTTGCGAGGCTGTTTTTTACAGGTTTTTGATAGTACATATTTAACTATAATACGTAGCAGATAACATGTACAACTTTATTAGTCAAACAAATACTAATTTATTCTTACATCCTAACCATAAGATAAACGGATTACGGAAGTGGATTTCTATTTCCATTATACCTTCATTAGTGGTGTAAAATCCCTTGTTAGTTATGTTGCATAGTTAAATACAAATAGGGCGTCTATCAGTCTATTTCGGTACAAATTGCTCACTTGTCACTTGCTAATGGCACCGAAAAGTGTCTTATGTGTTTGTTACTTTACGAGGTTTACTATTTTTGGATGTATGCTATTCTACTACTTAGTTTATCTTTATAAATAAATACTTCGAATCTTATTTTTCATCACCTAAAACTTAAAGCTAAATTCAATAGCTTGTTTTGAAGACCTCTTAACAATAAAATAATATTTTAGTTAGGGAGAGGAGATTTTAATTGGTAATTCTTATTAGAACAACTATATATCATTCAACTCAACTTTATATTCTAAAATATAAATTCTAAAATATAAATTAGGCCTTAGTTACTCCCTATAAGCTATCTGCCAAAGTCGCGTTCGAATCAATCCATTTCAGAGATTAGCCGGAACAAAGAGACAGATAGAAATTTTGGTGTATATGTGCCGTGTATACATCTAAAGGCACATAGTTAAAAGCTTTAATTTTAATATTACAAACAGACACTCCAATTTTATTTATATGTATTGATAATATTTAAACGTAGGGCTAGTTAACGTAGATTTAGTACAAGCGGATACATTCCTTTCTCAAATGGGGTAGATGCCTAAAAAAATTATTTCATGCACATACTTAAGAACGCGAAACGAGGGGGTTATATGTTGCCTGTAAATTTAATTTACATTCCTTGAATAATAAAATAGGTGCCAGGAAACAAGGGAAAGGAAATGAAATACTAAGACATCAATAAACTAGATAAAAAGTTACCTTGAATTTCAATGTTTTGTAAATTAAAAGCCATCAATTGTTTAATGACATTGAAAGACAAATTTAGTCATTTGCAACTAACCTGTTTAGTGGTGAATTTTTGTAGACGATTTTCACTGTTTTAGAAACATTATTTTATCCTTTTTTGCCGCTATTGAGTTTAAACGTAGCGGAAATATTGCACAGTTGATCATTGATGCAAATGACAGTAATCTAATGCTACTCTGTCTCGGTTTTCTTACAGTATTTGCTTATGACCTCATCACTTTAAATTGATTGCTAATTATTTTTAACAGGACTTCTAGATATAAAATACAATTTGCCTTAAATGAAGTAAAGAATGAACCACCTATAACTATCTCATGATTAGACCACAAAACCATTGTAACATTGAGTTTTCTATCATTCTTGTATAATAATAGTAAAAACTCTGTTTAAAATGTTTTACTTTTCAAATAAATTAGGTATCCTCATAGATATCCGAGGTGTCGCCTTTGGAAAATAGCCTCACCCATTCTAGTGAAACTTCATACTTATAAACTACAAAGAAACCGATCAATACTGGAGTCAGGTCAATACCATTGTTGTCATTACACTAAAACTGAACGTTTGTATGTACTCTCAGATTAAATGGCTCTATGACGTACTAGAAACGTGAGTCTTAAATAAACTGCCGCAGTAAGGCGAAGTGCTAATTTTCTCGCGACCTACCTACGTATGTCGTTAATAAAGCATTATCATTAACAATGACATGCTAACCTTGGATATAAGAGTAACATGTCAATAATTTGGATTACAATGATCTAAATCCTTAAGCTGAAAAACTCTCGATTTGTCTAGTCTACAGCATTAAAATAAAATTGTCTACGTGCAACTATTTTTTTAAATTGTATTGGCAATGAAAGAACTCAGCCTTGTCTAACTGACAACAGACTGAAAATTAACACCTCAATAGCAAATATGTTAAATAAATATGAAATATATTTAGTTCCTTCGTTTACAATTGTGATTAAGACTAAAATCTTGGTAATATTATAAAATATGAAATTTTGTATGTTTGAATATTTAGATTTTGGGATATTTGTTACGCTAAAACGGATTTCAACAAATTTTGGCACACATATATATATTTATAGCCTGAATTAACTAAAGTCTTCTTTTTATCCAGGAAAATTTTACAGTATCTGAATAGTACGCTTAAAATTAATATTTTTTTTGAAATCTAAGTATTTTACTTAAAAAACTGAACGCGTGCGAAGCTAGGGCGAGTAGACTAGTAAATTATAAGTATAAAACAATTTAACTGCCAGACAAGATTTTTCAGGAAGATGACCATTTTCTCGGGAATAAAGTATTCCAACTTTAATATGTTATGTTTTTATTTTTTCAAGATCAAACGAGATAAATTTCACTAAAATATTGTTCTTGACTACGTAGAGTGACGTCGACAGCTGTTCGTGCCAAACCACTAGTCATGTGACGTTCAAATATTTCTTGACATACGTTCAAGTATTCAATATACTTAATTATTTATTTGTGTACTAAAATGTTTTCTTTTTATAAGAAAAATATATAAATTCTACATAATAATATAATACAATTCTATTATTATGTATAATTTATAGAGAAAACAGGGGGGAAAAGGTGAAGCCTTTTTAATAATATGAAATAAACATAACACCAGTGCAATAAAAAACAGCGAATGACATGAAACTATACTCAAAACTAATTCAGTAGGTAACGGAAAGAAAACTTATTAAAAATTGAATGTGATAACACTTTATGAATTAATGTACGTATTAAACACATGTTTTAATATATAGTATGGCTGTCTCGTGTGTTCGTTTTGTAGGGCACTATCACGTCACTCCGTTGTAACTTTATATCAACTATCTGTGACCTACAAACGCACGCAGGCTCTACAGCCCACAATAGGGCATGGATTGTGCTCGAGCTCAGTGCTGGTTCCGCTCGCCCTAGAAAACTACGATCGATTTAAATGGAGACTAGCATTTACTATTCACTATATAACTAATTATCTCGTTGTATATGACGTATGATTAACGTTTAAAAAAAACTTTTTCGTTTTATATATACTTTTAAAATTGGTCAAAAGACAGTGCCTGGCTTCAGACCCAAAAATAGGAATCACTTTACAATGTAAACAACATTTACTTTTATTGTTAATTACATTTAAACACTCTGTATTACCTAGTTACTAATTGACAAACCTGAGAGGAGCTGCAATTGACTTTTCGTGTAGTACGTTGTAATTTCTCTATTCCGTTGCGTTCTCTAGAACTGTTATCATATACACTTTGTTTTACCTACCTTATTAATATGTCGTAAAATTAACAAAAAATATATGTACTTACAACTAACAATGTACCGGTAAGCATAAAGCGTGAATGTTTTACATAGCGCATACATTATGTAAAGTGAGACACATTTTCGCACTATGTATCGCAGTCTATTTAACGTTGCAACACCCACATGAATAGTTATATTGGGATTTGAATTGTAGATATAGAAAGCTGATTTAGAATCCCTTCCGTTATATACCTTAAAGGAGCCTAGCTTATCTTTACGATCTATTGTTACCGTTTGTACATAATACTATCACATCTTGGCTTTTGGCAATTTAAAAATGCTTGAGGCTTCAAGTTAACTAAACTGACTTCTAGAATTAGAAAGCTTACAATAGATTACATTTTTGTACAGATTCTTTCTGAACAAGAGGCGCTTTCGACTGCATCTGTTCAGCTTTAAAATAATACCAAAGCCGAAGTCTTTCTGTGAATATAATATAGCACCCCTGACATTATAATTCACATCATTTACGATCTTTCTTGTAATAAAATGGTATCTTTTTTGCACTTATGAAGTAAAAAATTAAGTTATAAACAATTTTTTTATAAAGTAAATCATAATGTTTTCTTTTAATTTAATGAAGGTTTTAATACATTAATATATATAGTATATTCAACTCATTTTTTAGAATTTAAGGGTGGAATTATTGAGAGATTGATTTTTTAAAATATATTCTGGATTTCTTACATGAAAAATTATCTATCTATCGTCTGTGTTGTAAATTTGACGTTGTAATATTTCTGATACTATCATAACATTGTCCCTCAATATAATCAAAACAAAGATAATACGATTAAATAAATATTCTCCATGTAATACATTTTCATCATAACCGATCCCAGCAGACTGTGGGACGTCGCAAGCCAATTATAGACAACATTAATAGTACACTTTATATCTGCAAGACTATTCGCTTCGAGTGAAATACGAGTTACCGCTTTGGAATTACGCCAACCGAGTTCAATGAAATCGTAATCCTGGAAGGGTCATTCATTTTTTATGGCCCCAAATTGTCTACGCAATAACATTATAGATATGATTTTATTTTTTCATTTAGAATAGTCCAAAATCTTATTGCCAAGCACAGTATTAAACATAAAATTACTTTTTATGGTAAAATAGTGCGGATGGAAATATTTATTTATTTATTTATTTATTCTTTTTGCACAAAATAAAAAAAATATATTGTACAAGGGCGGACTTAACGCTATTACAGCATTTTCTGCCAGCCAACCCAGAATTGTACAAGAAAGGCAAAAGTAGGCGTGCAAAAATAAATCAGAGCGATACGTAAATACAATAATAATGAGTATACATAAATTATTTATATATAAATAATAATTATATATTTATAAATACTTATATACATACATACATACATACACACATATATATAAATATATATATTTGTTATGAACAGTAACTTTCATGTAGGAGATTTCTTTAAATAAAAATCTTTGATCTGACGTTTAAACGAGTTCCGCGAAGGAGCATTTCTAATGAATTCAGGTAACTCGTTCCAAAATTGTACCGCTGCTACTGCAAATGAGTTAGACATGAAGCCAGAGTGGTGAGATGGCGTGCGCAAAGTGAGTTGTTCAGAAGAACGTAGTTGCAAATTGTGTGAAGAAGAGAGTAAACTAAATTTAGATGACAGATAGGTTGGAGAGCTTGGTTCATTTAAAATGGAATAAAGAAGGCACAGTAGTCGGACATTCCTGCGATCACGTATTGGGAGCCAGCGTAGTTTTTTTCTGAATTCCGACACATGATCGTATTTACGGAGGCCATAGATATAACGAATACAAGTATTGAGTAAACGTTCAAGTTTATTTAAGTATTCTTCGTTCAAATCAAGGTAGCATGTATCACCATAATCGATAATGGGCAGCAAAAGGACATTAACTAAATGTATTTTAGTAGGTATCGGTAGGAAGTGTTTGAGACGCATCAATGAATGAAAAGTGGCATAAAATTTACGAGACACCTCCTTTACTTGCTCGCACCAATTAAGCCTTTTATCGATAATAATACCATTCGTGATACCTGAAATTTTTTTATATATTTTCCATGTACATTCGATTCGTTAAATTTTTATTAATATTTAGATTATTATTTGATAATGACTATAATAATCTAATTATTTTATTACTATAGAAAATTTATTTTTTTATACATCATCATCATGACCCTTCGATGGCCCACTGCTGAGCCGGGTCTCCTCCACAGAACGGGGAGAGGGTTAGGCCATAGTCCACCACCCTGACCCAGTGTGGGTTGGCAGACTTCACACAGTTTTGAGAACTTTACGGAACTCTCAGGAGTGTAGGTTTCCCCACGATATTTTCCTTCACCGTTATAGCAAGTGATATTTTATTTCTTAAAACACACAAAACTCAGAAAAGTCAGAAGTGTGTGCTATCACTGCTCATATTACTTGAATTACCTTACAAAAAAATTAAAAATACTATTCAAATTTATTAACTTTGGATTTATACAATCACCCCCTGTCTGCTAATTGGTGCATCATGTAAAGTTGACACAGAAAATTGAATACAGTTTAAACAATGGTTGCTAGTCCAACTTGAAATCTAGGCTTTAATTTATATAAAAAGTATATGAGGAAGAAATTTATTTTCATTTAAAGATTTCTTAAATGTCTTTTATCTAATTTTAAAACAGTCTGCACTGACCTATATTATCTGTTATGGCATAAAGTAGGTGAACCTAGTCTCTAGATACATTAATATTCTAGTCACCCCTGTAGTATTTAGACGAATTAATTCCTGCCTCATAGACGCCATCTCGCGGGCCACTGAGGAAAGCTCATTGCGCAGC
>JAOPUB010072511.1:0-13758 GCA_027564055.1 Neptis clinioides
AGTGAAGTATACCTTAATTTCTGTAATTTTTTTATTGCATTATTTAATAATTCTGACCTGTATGAAGGAGATTGGGACTTCCCTTTGTAATGATCACAAATATTGATCTTTACTACCGGGTTGCCGCATTCCACACATTCTATAACGTAATCATAGACTATATGTTTTACTTATTTACAATTAACTATTACAATGTTTAGCACGCCTGACCATCGAAGCTAAATTGGCGGTGGACCTTCTGCCATTCCACCATCTTTGGAATATAAATACATATTCCTTTTCCCTGGTAAGTGTGACCCAGACATAGGACTAAGGAGATTTTTGGCATTATCAAAACACTTATAAATGTTTTTTTTTTCCAAAATATTGTTGCTAAATAAAGATATTAGTTAATAGGGAAAATATAAAAATAATTATCAAATTTAACTCTTATTGTAATACTATATCTGTGACCCAATATAATATATAATTAAGAGAAGCTAGAATGTTGTTAAATTCATACACACTAATATTATCCTATCAACATAAGTTAACTCGTTCTTTTATGTTTATATGCGGTGAGTTTCATCATTGTATCTTTTGATAGCCATCTTTTTACGTTGAACGTGCTACGTTGTTTGAAGTATCAAATATTCACATTTAAACTAAGCCAATGCTATATGAATATAAATAAGCCTTATGACGCTATCTGCTTCTCTTGTTAACAACGTATTCATTATGTTAAGATATTATCAACGCTTTAACACTTTCCTTAATGATGTATAATTAACGTGTAAAACATTAGAGGTTCTTGCAATTTTCCTAATCTTTGTTAAAGCAATCCTCCAAATTTTAAGATAGACATCTTTGTGTGTCGAGGTTACTTTATTAGTAATCTTTGAAAATATAGAAATCTTTGCGATAAAAAGTTTGATACATGAAGAGGCTAGCCATTTGTCGGCTCAAGATGTTAAAGTGTACCTCCCGTCTGACGCTGGCGTCTTTGTCCATTGTAAGGCCCTTGTGAAAGCACTTTGTGTCTCTTCAAAGGTTCTTCAGAGATCGCAAGGTGACACGGGCGTGTTATATCTTTTCTGTAAAAAAGAAACGTTAGCTTTGTAAATATTAATATATAGGGAGGTTAAAAATCATGCTAAATATTGTATGTGAAATCACTGATTAATGTAAAGTATTAGGTCGAATAGTATGTTTGTAAAAAATGGGTAATCATTAAGATTATCTTACTTCGTAGGTACTATAACAACCAATAAAATACTTTTGTTTTATCAATGACATCATTTGGAAGTCAACGTACTTAGTAGGTAGTAGTCAACATGTGTAATGTAAGATATATTTTTATTAATATGTTCGTCTATTTTAATCATGTGTGTGACGGGTTTCCCATGGGTAACACCCCGGAATTATCCGACTTTGGTAAACATATTTTTATCGAGGTAGCAAACTAAACAATGTAAAATCCGTTAAATTGTAATTGTGATAAGAACCCGTATTTTTCACGAATATGTATTAATATTAATAAGGTTTCCTTTCGAATTTTAAGGTTAAAAGAACTTTAATAAAACATATGAGATTAATTCAAAACTCGAAAATTACCCACTTTATAAATTCAAACATACACATTTTTATACTTTACCTACTAGGTATTATTATATTTTAATATTAGTAAGATTATATAACTGTAGACACATTGATTACGATAAAAACTTTATTATTAAGATGAGAAAAATATTAAAACTATGACGTAAGATTTTTTTTTTAATTTCATTTTATTCGTACGTTTTTGTGTTGATATTGTGGATAAGTATCGACTTCAAACCATTAAGAGATGAATTTTTGCTAGCATATTATCCGGATTCCGTGCACAGGTGCATAACATCCTGTCCCCAGTCGAACTCGAATCCAACATCTGTCTCTAAACAGTATTGATGACATCTGAGTTATTCATAGACAGCGAATAGGTACGCATAAAGGCAAACAGCATGTGTGAATGCGATTAGCCCAGTATCCATGTTATTGAATGAAATATTCAGAAATGTTTCAAAATACCTGCAGAACATTTTATCTTTACTTATTATTTTTTTCGTTTAAGTTTTTAACCAATTACAAACTAGCCAAAGTTGTCGTAGCTTGGTTAACATTTCAAGTGGCAATGTTTTTGACATCCGATCTAAATTAAACAATACAACAGCAAAAACAGCTTCCAATTTCGTGTAATTTTAATGTCTTTCATTTATATTTTTACTAGAGCCACACTCAATTTTTTAAATTAAAAATAGAATATGAGATGTTACATTATCCTTATTATCAATCTAACTTGATGATTCAGTCCATTTCCCAGTGATTTGCGTTTGTCGGACCTCCTCGTCAGTTATTTCCGCGTCGCCCGCCAGCGCGACGGAAGGAAGCAATTCCAGATTCCAATGGGAACAGTATTCCATATTTACATTCAGAATTTCTATGCACAGTGTACAATAAGTTATTAATAATTCTGAATTGCATCTCAACTAAAAAGTACATTGTACGGCATTTCATTTTTCAGAATATAGGAAAGCACGAGTGCCGGATTTATTTACGATAGCAGTACAAGTTTTGTGGTTCGGAGAATACGTTGATTGCTTTCTAGATTTAGTTCGCGATATGTACTTCGAACGGCCTACATGTGCTGTTCAAATAGATCCTATTTTCATGCTTTTGACTGTACTAATATAAATTCCAGCTTGCGATGTACCGTAAAGGCGGCTGCAATTAAGTGAGATTGAATCGTGTTGATGAAGCTGGTAAATGGCGTGGAAATTTCATTTCAGCGTTAGATGAGACCATATTTTATAAATTGAAACGCCATAAATTATTCTCTGAAATATTAATTTGTAAAATACCAATATTGGGATTGAAGCAATAGAAACCAAACCTGGAAGCTTGTGTGGAAACGCGAACGTGCTACTAAAATAAACACTTGATACTTGTTATTTGGCATTGACGTATTTTAGTGATCCTTTGGGAGGTATTCAATAATAGCAAAATCTTAAATTCAACTTTGTTGTAATAACTCGTAAGATTAGTTTTTTGTTCCATATTTTTAGCAAGAAAATAGAGGATTTAACCTTGTGTAGTGTATTAGGTAGAATTTATAACTTGCTTGTATTCAACATAATACGAATATAGATTTAGCGGCAAATTGATTGTCATTAGAATAAAAATTATTAGTATAATAATTAATTCAAAATCACTATTATGTTTAGCTTCTGATAAACGATTTAACCTGAATAAATGAATCCAAATATTATAAAGCTGAAGAGTTTGTTAGTTTGTTTTTTTGAATGCGCTAATCTCAAAAACTACTGGTTCAAATTAAAAAATTCTTTTATGGTTAATAATAATAATATCTTTATTTGCGGGAATGTGTGTACATAAGGTTGTTAGTGTTATAATAAATTTTATCCAATCATATTCTACTGTTTGTTAGATACAGTGTGCAAATTATAAAAAACAAATTATTTATTTTAATTTTTATATACATTTCTTATTTTACAATTTACTTAATTTATTTTGATAGTCCATTAATCGAGGAAGGCTTGAGGCTATATAACATCATGGTTCTAAATAAATTGGGTTAAAAAAAGTCGTACTAGTGATGTATTTGAAAAACATTTAAAACATCATATACCAAACTCTGTATATCAATTTCATATAGAACAAAAAGGAAGAATACATATTGCGTAGAACTATCGTCAAATAAACAAACCACATCCCTAGAGCTGCAGCTGTACACTGTACTCAGTGCAATAAAACAATCCAACGCTTGACGTCAAAACACCGAATAGTCCACACATGCAGGTAGTGTGCGTGGGAAAGCCATTAAGGGCCGCATTCAAATTAAAACTTAACAATCATATTTTCTGTTGACCTTTAATAATTAAGTTTTTTTTTATAAATTACGACCGTTAAAGTGAAAATATGAAATGTTGACTTAATTTTACTTCCTACGATTATTTTTACAATAAGCTACTTAACACAATTTTTTTTCCCGAATTGAATCGCCCTCGCTTTACTGAAATGTATTGTAATTGTTCACTTACTTCCTTTAATACATTGGAAGTTCAATTGTAACAAATAAAGAGACAGGGTTTTGTTTCTTTTTTACTTTCTCAAAAGTTCTCTTTTCATGCAGTATTTTAATAAATTAAACACCGAAACCTACCCCATTAATTATAGGTAAAAATCCGTCAAAATCCGTTGAGTAGTTTTAGAGTTTACCGCGAGCAGAGCACAATAATGGGGCTTGAGAATGCATGTAATGTTATATTATACTAGCCGACCAATTTTCGCTTCGCTGAGGTGTATTATGTCTTCACTCGTTGCTTTCTATAACATCAGCTATCTGTCAGTAAAAGTCCTGTTTAAATCAGACCGGCCGTTTGCGAGGTTAGTCGGAACAAACAGACACACCGTCAAAAATTTACAAATGTGGTTTTAGTGGTATAGTGTGTGGTGTGGTTATTTTAATATTACACAAATACACTCTAATTTTATTTGTATGTATTGATTAAGTTGGATCTATAACTAAGCAAAGTTGATTAGTATAATAAGTTGGAAAATATTTTGACTAATGCATATACCATAGACAAATAGAAGAAAGTAAATATATATTAAATAATAATACTCTTATCTTCCATTAATCGTCAATGCAAATTTTTTATTTGTTATTCATGATATTATGTTTCTTTCAAAATTATCGCCGTGGATATAAATTATGATAATAAAATGCAAGAGATTAATTTAAGAGTTTTGCAATTTTAAATTGTAGATTATTTAATTAAAAACGTTAAATTTTTGTTATAATATTTTCATCTAATTTTTTTCGATCTGATTTCGATTGAGTTATCTGTATAGTCTCAGACTGTGAGTTATTTTATCACCTTATATGTCATGAATTAAACCTTGAAAATGAACTATCAGTTACTTGAGATGTTTGAGCTCGATGTACTTGAAATACCATTGCCTTGAAGTAATCCTATCAACATTTTTCACTTACAATTTCAAAATAATATTGTTTAATTTAAATTGGTTTGGATGTTTGTTACTCAATCACGAAAAAACGGCTGAACGGATTTTAATGAAATTTGGCACACATATAGTTTATAATCTGGATTAATACAAAGGCTACTTTTTATCCTTAAAAATTCAGAGTTCTTGCATGATAAGACTTAAATATTTTTATTTAGCAAAATATTTTGAAAATAATCCTAGCGAAGGGTTTTTTAAGACTCAGTGTTATATTTTGATTACGCTAATACGAATTGATTATTTTCTTATTCGCCATCGCTTCACTTCGAATTTATTTCACATATTATGCAAATATGTTATTAGTATTTAATCTGAATAATTTTAAAGTTCCATATCTTTTATCGTGGCTAAATACTCGCCTATGCAATGATACTCTTATCACTGAAGTCTATTGTAGTCGAAATATCCTTATATGGTAACAAAATGAGCTAGATAAGATTGTAAACAGCAACTCTGTTATCATTTTTGTCGGTCAGTATTGTATGACATCGTTACGCTTGATTCTTCAATGAAATATTTCGAGCTATTCAAATAACTTTTAAATAAAATTAAGTAAGTAATAGGTACGATTGGTAGAGGTAAAATATTAGCATCTTTTTTGTTTGTAAGTGATCATCTCTATAATATATTTTTTAATGTAATACCAATATTTTTTTATAAATTACTAATAATAATTTTTAATGATATTACATGTCCAAAATATACATAATCTCGTGCTGAGTGAATACAGATAGGTTTTTTATACTATTTGAAAAAGAAACACTGTTATATGAACCTGAAGACTGAATAGACGCCATTAATCTGCATATAAATCAAAAATTAATGGTAAACCTTATCTGTTTCAGAGGGAAAAACGTTCTCAATCAAAAGAGCGAACTCCAAAAAGCGCTTTCAAAACATAAAGAGAAACAGCTCATGAATCAAATAAAGGAACACAAAGAGACACCAGGTAAATATATATTTTTTAATCTGTTATCTTCATATTTCCGTATTATCGGTTCGAGTAGCGTAGTGAAACGTCATTAGAATGAATTACGCAGATATTAACTTTTTAATGTTGCAATATTTAACTGGCAAACTCAGTACGTAATGTAACCTCTGGCATGGCGTTTCGTAATGAGTTTGTTAAAGCTTCATATCATAACTGTCTATTTTGTAATTATGTTGAATAAATTATTCTCAAAGGTTAGGATCATTTTTAATGACGTTACCTAGTAATTTATAATTTACATAACATAGCTCAATAAAGAAAAATTGTTGTCCTAGATATTTGGGTAAATTTATTTAATTTTAACAGCCTCTAGTTTTTGTAGTTAGATGACTTTGCGTTTACTTTTTTTAATTCGCACAGTTTCTATACTATAATATGTAATAATACATGCAGTTTTTATACATTTAATCTTCCTCTTGAATCACTATCTATTGAAGAAAACCACGTCAAAATCCGTTGTGTAGTTTTAAAGATCTAAGGTTAAATATAGAGACAGATAGACGCGGAAACCTGCTTTATACTAGGTTGTGAGACAATTTTATTTTTTTTACATCAATTAATAATTATGTGCATATCATCAAAACTATTTTTATATCAAGGGCAACAAAATCACTTTTAATCATCATAATTATGGTCCATTTATCTTTACTTGACCTAAATAACAATGGCAGCAAATCCTAAATTTCTTAAATTTCACAGGGACGCTAAAAAATGATTAGTTAATGAAATTATAAGGGTGGCTTCGAAGTGTCGTGATGTGTGTTCATGTTTGTTTATATTTTGGGTCTAGTAATAAAAAGGAACATACATCCTTCTTATATATACATGAATAAATGACCACTAAAAACATAAATGTAAAAAAAAGAGAGCCAAGTTCAATATAAACATTATGCTTGGTTGTGGGTTCTATGCAAAATCCAAATATTTGAATATATGTATTTATAGGAACAAAATAACATTATGAACAAGTATTAAACTCTATTTCTTTGCTTTATGGGATACCTATAACAATTGCTGATGAAATTTGTGCTTCTAGATGGCCTTATGAATAAAATTAAACACACGTAGTTTTATGTGTTTACGTTAAAGAGGTTTTGAGTTATATTAGTGTCAAAAGTGGCACCAAGTAGTAACATGGCTTGACACGCTCCCGAGTGTCTAGATTCCAATAGATAAATTATATTTAATAATTATAATAGTGTCTGAGATCTGCCGGCGTCGTATCCGGTTGTGCATCATATCTAGAAAAGAAATCATAAATTAATTACTCATATTTAAAAACTTTTCTGAACCATAACGAATTGCTAACCTAAAATTTTTACTAATATTTAAATTATCTTATATAATAGATTTTATGCTTCTGACTTCTGAACTTATGTGGCAACATAATATCTAACATTGCATTTTGTGTATGTAAACATGTTTGTAAAAGATTATGCTGTGATTAGCAAAATTTAATTATTTTCCTCTTATTGTAGCTACTCTTAGATTGAATTAAAAACTGCTCTCTGTACTCGAATAACAGGGAAACTTTGCATATTTATAACATCAATACAGAAGTTCCCAAACTTAACTGAGCCGTGATCGTATTTGATATGTGGTTCAGTTCTGCTCATGTAAACATCACGAAAAGGACGTAGAATTTGCTAAATCATCTAGTTTGAAAAGAATATCGGGATTTTATCAATAAAATTTACCATCGTTGACTAGACTCCTGTGTATCTCAAAGGCAGATATGATCGAAATTATCATTGTCTAACACACTTTACGTCTTAATAAATGACATTTTAAAACTACCACCAAAACGCTAATTATTGTTATGACATCTAGCCGCGACGTCGTTCTTTCGTTTGTCGGATTGTGTTACATAATATATTATAATACATTGAGTCTAAAAGAACGAATTCTAAAGGTTACATATGTAAGGTTATATGTGATAAGTTATCTAATGGCCGAAGAAGAGATTCTAAATTTGAATTTTCTGTACACTTATATCATACATCGAAATAAAGTAAAAAGTTTTATTTTCTTGAAAATATCGTCATCATCATCATCATTGATTACATATTTTGTTCGTTCGTTATTTTTAACCGTTATTATGCCTACTCCTTTTGTCGTTGACCGCTGAGGGTTGATATCGATTAAGTTGGGAATCACTGCCCTAACCGTAGATCACATTCTTTCCTTTGAAAGAGTGTCATGGTGTTTCAGATATTAATTTTTACATATGTTATATTTGTTTTTTCCTGCATATTTGGCGGCCACTCTGTCCGGTTCGGTGCAGGTGCATCGGGAGTTCACCCCGTCAATCATTATAATTAGGGTTGCCACTCGTAGCATGTAGGTCTCCATAAGGATCACGTAGTTTTTTACTAACAAGTTTAAATTAGGTTAAGGATGTTAAAATTCAGGAATGTAATAAATTTTGAAATTTTATGCAGAAATGCGGAAGAAAATTTCAATTTTATTTAAATGTTATTGGTGCTCAATTTAAATTATATCAGTCTTTCAAAATATTTTTAAATGACAATTTTTTATCAGATTCTTTAATTTAATTTAAATTATATTAGTCGTTTCGCCTTTGCAAAATATTTTTAAATGACTAACTTTTGTCAGAGTCTTCTAATTATTACTTATATTATTAATTCTAATTTAAATGTTAATGCATAACTTTTGTTCTTTGTGACAGTATCCATTAAAGTAATTTTGCATATCTATACTTTAGAAAAATAAATTTAATAATTATTAATAATATACATATTACTCATGTTACTAAGACAGATATGAATGATATTGTTTATTAAGTTTTCCTAGTAAGTACTTTACAAAATGATGATTAACAATGAAGTGCTCTATAGTAATAGACTCTTTATTGTTATATGATTGGTGTTAATAATAAACCGAAAGGAAATGTTGAAAGAAAACAGAAAATTGATAATATCCGTAATTGGCCCTGGCCCTGGAAGTCAACGACCAAGATCGGATGAAAGTGAGTTTGCAACTCGTTTTACACTACGGATTGGTCGATTGTCAGAAGCAGAGGTATTAGCAGCTAAATAACTCATAAATTGCATCGAGAGCTAAGTGCACTTGCGCTCTTAAAATGAACAGTAATTTAATTAAACTGCAGGTATTGCTGTTTATTGTCAATGCAACTGGTGGTTTTGTAATGGTTTGATTAAAACAAATATAAAAACCTCGAGTCATCTCGATGAAAATAAGATAAACGAAAAACAAATCTCTTCATTAGAATAATTTGTTAAGATTTATAAACAAGTTTTTACATTTTTAATGTGAAAAACATCTTACATTACCATTTTTAGTAATAAAGACGAGGTTGAAAATGTAATAATTAGCAAGGTAGACCTTGAAGTCTATAATTAACGATCGTCTAGAAACTAGATACATACATTATAAACTTATTTACATGTTTCTATTTTAATTTCGTTTTTAGTCTTACTAAAATGTTATTTAGTCTTACATAATTTTTAATTTTAGATAATTAGATCTATATCTAATACAAGAATTTTCTAATTCTAGAACTAGAAAGAGCAATAGCAGAGAGAGCGCGTCGCTTGGAACAAGCTGAGCAAAATGCAGAAGAAATAGAAGTCGGTACCAACCCCACGCTACAAGAAGTTCGTGCGCGTCTCCGACACGCGGAGCCACCGTCGCCAGCTGCTTCTGCGCATTAAGTAACTTTATACGCATTAAATATCATTACTAAATAACGAAACCTATATCGTATTGCTTATCATTTACCGTAATATCAGTAAATTATTTTACCCACAAAATATAACAGTAGAAGGAGACGTTTTAATATAGTAAAAATATACTAATGTAAACTGTAGGATACGCATTTTTTTATAGTTGTTGAAATTACGTAGCGCCATCTCTCGTGATGTTTAAGTATTGATGACGAAAATGTTGGAAAAAAATTTAACCAGCTGTTTAGCTTGTAGAAATCCTCACCCAAACCGTGTCTTATATAATATCTGGATTTAGAACTATAAATAATAAAGCGTCTCCTGAAAACCGATAATCGCAATTTTTATAATATTAGTCTCAAAAATAAAAAGTAACAAAGTCAAATATTGTTTAAAATTACGTATCCATTATTTAAAAAATATTTAATAATTAAACCTTTATCCTATCCTAAGTTCGTTAGCAATGTTAATAACGAAACGATATTTTTACATTCAGAGCCATTTTTTCTAAATGATTCTTGAATAACGAATTGAGATTGCGACTAGGACGCCACCTATTATCGTGTTTCAGCACATATTGTCTTTTGTTTGAACTAAAATGGGTTTGAAGGTTTTTTGAAGTAAGGAGGTAAAAGTGCGATATAGATGCTTTGATTGCAAAGCTTGTAATTGTTTGATTAATTTTAATTTTTGTATAGTTAGATAGGCATTTGGTGTTTATTGTTTATTATTGAAACTAAGTCACTAAAAGTGTCACAAAAATAAAATTTTTATTATATGTACAATAGATATGTAGGTAGTTATATTTTATGTAATTTTGGTATAATTATTTCTATTTAAAATGTATTGTGTTTTGTACGTTACCGTTTTGTTTGGTTATTGTAGGAAGAACTAGGACAGGACAGAACAAAAGATAAAATAAAACTAATTAAACTTTTAAAAACCATTTCTTGTATCTGTCTTTAGTTACTCCTATAATAAATCAGACTGAGATTTTCTAATAATTTATAATATTGATCATTTTTATTGAAATAAACCACTGACTGAGGAATCGACTGCGTGAGCTATACAAATAAGGGTATCGTCGTCTTCAAATAAGAAAACATATTTTTCTAAACTTTTTAACGTCACACTAACATTTTATCATGGAAGTCGTAAGTTTACTATTCTTGCCACACAGATACCTGGATTACTATATAGGTTACTATATAGGAGTTCCCGCAGGATAACGAATCGATAATAAATTTTTTTTTGATAAATCTAATTATTATACACAATTATAATTAAAATATATTTATGCGAAGCCGAAGAAGCGAGGATCGACTAGTAGAAAAATAAAAGAGAATTATAACTGAATTGATGAATGAGAAGCCCGGTCGATTAAAAATAAATTTTGGTTATTAAGCTTGGAAGATAGGATATACTTTGTCGTAATTCTATTCGAAAAAAATCACGAGAATAAACTAGTTTTCAATGAAAATTAGTGACCGACCGAAGTTTCAGTTATGGCCATTTTCGACTAAAAATTGTTATTAAGCCATGTTTAGGACCTAGAACTGGTGGTGAGTAGGTACTTCAGCAATATCAGACTGTGTTCAAAAGATTCTTTAGTTTTCGGCTGAATTTCATTTTGAGTCGAATAGTAATAGAAATGTATTGTACACATTTCCTAGTTTCAAATAGCGGTGACTACAGCATGTAATGACCAAGTCCTTAATGGCCGTTAGACAAATAGAGATTGATTATGATTGCAGTTGAGATTACTGATAGGCTGGTATTAGGGCCATGGCTGCTCGACAAATTCACAGGATGGACCTATTACCAACTTGTCGAGCATTGTGAGCACATTGTATTTTATATAAATACCAGTCGACACGCCTTAGATTCGCTGGACTAAAACATCAATGATGATGATTTAAAAAAAAAATTTATAGGTAACCATTATTTGGTTTTAATGTTATAAGTGCCATTTTATAAATAGACGCATTATACACCTTTACGTTATAACAGAAAATAGAACCATAGTTGACTGTGAATAAAACATTCAGAAATTTTTTTCTTTACGTTCACTCTAGAATCATGCGATCTCACTCACTTCTACATACAAAACAATCAATACATCCCTCTCATTCGTTTTGTAAACGGAGTTATATTAAACACAATTTATCCAAACTTATTTTTAAAATTACTAGCAGTTTGGTTAACATACTACTAGTATTCTTGTTCTTCCCTCTGTTAAATAAGCTGGAATGCTTTAGTTAGGAGATAGTTGTATTTGAACTCAGGATCTATCGATTGTGTTCGTGAGTCCAATGCATCAACCACTGAGCTACTGACACTTACATTGTTATCCCCTTCATTAACTTCTAACCACTAATGATTCAGAAAGCAATGCAGACGCCGATAAAGTAAGATGTTTGACTGATTAATTGAAAGTTGGGCAATTACCTTACTTATTTTGTTACTATTATAAAGCGTTCTATATTAGTAACCATATTCTCTTCAATATAGTCCCAAGAAAATAAGTATTTTAAGACAAATGCACAAGTTCACACAAAGCTTAATCATTAAGCATCCATAAAAAGACTGAAACTTGAGCGCGATGAAGAAACGCTGACCAGTTTGTTACAAACGTTTAACCTTTTTATTAACGCCCTGTCCAACTGGCCTAAAATAAAACCAAATCATGACATAAGGATAATAAAAACAGAGTTCACCGTTAAGTAGCGTCAGCAACGATTTTTTGCGACCAGAAACTCATACATCCAATTGACGTTACCTTACCTTTATACTATAAAGACCTGCTGTAAGCTAATTTTGTATCCACACTCCATAGATTTTGAATTTCGTCCGTTAGACGACCGTTAGCTTTGGCGGGTTAACATAAACAGACGCCAACAAAAACTGATGCATGGTTGCTATAATCTATAAATTATGACAGACTGACACCATGACTATCAAGATAATTGATGTTGGGTTGTGCCTCCTTTCTCTCGATAAAACTCCTGCTGCAGATCTGTCTGTGGAACTTATTTATTGTCTGTGTTTACTAAAGCCAACAACTCTTACCGGTACTATCTTGTCGCAATAAGCAGTCCCGAGCTGTGAGCTGTGACGTCACGGGCACAGGTAGATAAAAGAATAAGAATTTTAAATTCTCAATTTTTTTTTGTTTGCTTTAAAGTATTAATGTAGACGTACATATTAAATACACTAACGATCGAAACTAATAATCAATCTTAATTCGAAATTTATTAAGTGTGGATGCAAAATTGAATCCAAATTCAAATTTGTGCATTATTAATTAAAATTTTTAATCTGTTGTCGAAAATCTTTGAATATCGAATCTTAAATTTATTTCAAATTTGAATTTAGAATCCATTGTCAATCCAGAATCGACAGATTTCGGATTTAGATTGATTAAAATTGATTCTAAATTAAAATTTATGTCTAGAAAATTCAAATTTGAGTTTCAATTCGTTATTCAAAAATTTCCTGGAATGTGAGACAATCAGATGACGCGTCACGGCAGTTGACGATGATGATGACCTCGTTGCTGGTGCTGCAGGCTGCTGGTAATGGTGTTATTATGGTTATTAGTTTTTGTGGCGACAATCACGAGCGTCAGAGTGCGCAACCGTCTCAGGTATTATATCAGGAATAAAATGGTTAAAAAATAATGTAACATTTTATTTTCTTACACCTGTGGTACAGACTCCAGAGCTGGTCAGTGAACGTGACCTCCTAAGAGACACTTATGAGCTACAGCTTTTGCGATACGAGTATATTGGTATTTACTAGCTGACCCTGCAAACGTTGTTTTGATGATAGATAAGTAGCTTCCGCTCGCGGTTTCGCCCGCGTAGTTTAATCTTATCGTTATATCATACTAATATTATAAATGTGAAAGTTTGTATGAATGGATGTATGGATGTTTGTTCCTCTATAACTTAAAAACGGCTGCACGGATTTCAATGAAATTTGGCCCACATATAC
>JAOPUB010072612.1:0-19921 GCA_027564055.1 Neptis clinioides
TAATATATGCAGTATTATACATATACACCTTCCTCTTGAATCACTCTATCTATTAAACAAAACCGCATCATTCACCGTTGTATAGTTCTAAACATACATAGGAACAGACAGACGCGGAGAGCGACTTTATACTATGTAGTGATTATAATTAATTATGAAATAATATGAATCCAATGCTGATTTGTACTATTAATATGTAAATCTTACTAATATTATAAATGTGAAAGTTTGTATGTTTGGATGTTTAGATGTTTAGATGTTTATTCCTCTATAACTCGAAAACGGCTAAACTGATATAAGGTTAATTTTTTCACGAAAATAATCATAGTTCCCGCGGGATAATAATCATTTTTTTATTAATCACCTGAATACTTGTACAGCAGTACATACATTATATTTATATACTTTTTATTCCTGAAAAAATTAGAGTTCCCGTGGGATAACGATAAAATATGTTTACTTTCATAATTGCTTTAATATTGTTATTTGCAACAATATATTGATTATTAAAGGTTTTTTTTGTAATCTAAGGATTATACGTGGGAAATTGGACCCGGTCGAAGCCAGGGCAGGTCGACTAGTACTTTTATAGTATTAATTATTTGTAATTTTTGTTCCAGACTGAGATATGTGGAGCCTAGTGATGGTAGCGGCGTTGTTCGCGACCGCGCGTGCCAAGCAAATACCCTCTCATACCGGTAAGATACACAGTTTTATTAAAAAAAAAACTTTTAAAATTAATATAAACAATTAATTGTTTATCGTCTTTTTTAATAACATACAATGCAATATTGATAACAGAGCTTTAAATGACGAAAATGATCATAAAGATTTATCATGAGAGAAGAACAGAAAAAAACGTATATATAGAGATGTAGAGTATGCAGTGATAGCCCAATGGGTAAAACTTGATGTCTTACTCGGGAGGAGGTGGAGAATTACTGTATAATATCTCCCACACTTACGCCATATAGGCTGCAGCTTAATGTCAAAGTTTATAGATTAAAATACTCATATCATGTAAACATGACCTATATAAGATGGCGCAGTTGAGCTGCTGCCAACGCGCAGGAGACCTAGTTAAATTTCATACTTAATTTACTTTTTTTGTGCGACAACACTAAATTTCACAGTAGATGGTGTTTACAACATTTTCACTTTATTAAATTAATATATTAACTACTTATATATAAACTTAATAAAATAAGAGAAGTTTATAATAACACCTAAGACTTTAAATTAACTGTTGTTTTTTTTATAATGGTCAAATACATAACAATAAATATTACGATAAAAAGTGCCTGGGATTTGTGATCCTAGTTCAGGTTTACAAGACTTTATTCTATTACGAACTAAGTGAAGTTAATGACTCACGTTACCCTTATTTATTAAAAATACACTTTATAAACTGCTGTTGACATATTGTGATATAATTTAAGTAAGTATTTGTTTATCAAAACTTGCTCCGCTCCTATGGGTGTAAAGTTATGTTTTATAGCCTTCCTCGAACACAAAAATAATTTTTCAATTTGAACCAGTAGTTCCTAAGATTAGTGGGTTCAAAGAAGTAAACAAACAGTTGTACTCATCTAACGTCATGTCGTAGGGTCTAAAAAAATATATAAAGTCGAAGCTAAAATTAAACTAGCTGATTTTATTTAATCAAATTCTTCCATGAAATATAAGAAGTAATAAAATCATACTGTAATAAATTCCTTTTGTAATCTGAAATAATTATTTTCATCGTAGGCATGTTTTTTGGGATTTCAAACGAAATTGCCTTAAGATATCAGCTGACAAAATTATTTTTGTGATATAAATTACAAATTAGATTAATCAGAAAAAAATAAAGAATATCTATTTCATAATAATTTTTCATATTTACAAATCCAATAGAAACATCAGATCAACCTATCCTGTATACTAGACTAAAACAATCGTTCAATCAAGACTAAAGTAAACGTTTTTTAAATTCAAATTTAAGATACAGAAATTAAAATTAAAATATTGTGTTAAATCCTAGAAATAATTTCAAAGCAGTTATCCTAGATTGAGATGAGATGACATTTTGCATACAAGTATGGATTTGGTGACAATGCAAGGTTAGCTTATTGATATCATAAATCTAATATGGCGGACCAGCCCAAGATGGCGGACTTATGTATTTTGCACACTCAGGATATGGATATCTAATGAAATAGTTTATTAAAAAGAATTCCAAAAAATAATAAGTAGAATACTAAAGAATCTAGGCTATTGTATTTTGTTGCCAGAACAAATATAAGTTTGTATTTAAATTATTGGACAATTTCTGAATTATAATAGATATTCTAAATCAAAACTAATCCCAGTATAAGGATTTTGATCGCCTTTCGTCTGGATGTCTATTCGGCTTAATCTACGAGGACAAAGGGCCCAGTCATTTAGTATTCTGTAAAGCTCTGCTAATTAGCGCTCGTAACGTTGAATTTGATTTGCAATTTCTAGGACTTGTTTTATTTGCTAGATTTATTAGATCATGATTAATGACTGGAGTACTAATGATGATTGGATTTATACTGGATTTATGCTGTATATATTCTCTGTTTAGTAATGACAGTATCAGAGTTAGGTTAATGAAAGCTTTAAGTCTTATTAATTACTGGTAAGGCGAACAATTTTTGGGTATTAAGAGATGAAGTTGCAAAATTACTAAACATGATAGGATACCGGTAAGGTCGAATAAAGAAATAATTTTTTGAATTTTTTTGGAAATAATGAATATTTCACACAACACAACGGCTTTATTTATAGAGTAGGTTAGTGATTGACTTAATTATCTGGGTTTCATGTTATATATTGAAATTATTAATGTACACAAATATAAGATTTCATAATGAATGCTATTCTATTTGTAACTGAAGACATGCGCCAAATATCTAATGTGAAAGGGTAATTGGATTTGAAATAGTCTTCCTGGAATTGTATGTAGAGAGTTGTGCTGCTAAATTAAAGTTTAACTTTACTAATTTCTATTGTTTTTGTTTCAGGTACATTTTGCTATATTCAGAAATAATTCCGAGATTTTATGACTAGTCAGGTACGCTAAAGTATTACTAGAAATATATCAGCGGTTTTGCCAACCAACCATGTCCAGGTTTACAAGACCTTATTGTACGTATCTACGTCGCATCAGCACACCAAATAAAATGAAACATTTGTGCTGCCTTAGACAATGTTAGAAGTAAGAAATCACATAAAATTCTGAAATAAATTTGAAGAAAGGTCCAGTCAATGAAAAGACTATGATAAATACAAAGTTTTAGTGTTGGCACCTAGTTAACATAAATATCCAATAGCTAGAAAGCTAATAATCGTCAGACGTGGCTTCAGATCTATTGAGACAAAGGTTAGCAACGAGTCGTAATCTGTCAAAAGTATTGCTAACATTTAAGCTTCCAGTCAATGTACAAACTGCTGCTCCGTGTTAGAGCTATCGAATTGAGAGCTTGATAGAGAAGCCTGTAGCGTCAACACTAAATGCCATAGAGCACAGGTAGCTAGATAACATAAATAGCCAATAGCCAGGCAGCTAATAATAGTAGAACGTGGCTCGTGAGGGATAGCACCGATCCTAATCTCCATTGTGCGTCCGGATGCTAACCACACGCTTCAATATCGCGCCTGCACAAAGGCACTGCCAGGGTTGTACGACGATGTAATTAACATTGATTTTAATTAACCTAGCTCGATTTGCTTCGGAGAATTGTTAGAGTAAACTTTAATACTGTGTTTGTTGGTAAATTCGGTTTATTCGGTTGAAAGGATTCAATTTATAAATATATAAGCTTTTTGTTTACACTCTATTTAGGAATTGTGGTGGGTGAAACTCTATTTATATATTTACTTTGAATTGTACACAAAAGATTCCAGTTTCCAACTTCAATTTCTATTTAGGAAAATTATACATTTCTAAGGAGAACTGTATGTTAAAAATCTATTCTACTTTTCCACTGTGGCTATCATATATGTTCTTTATCAAAGCACAGTTAACATAAAAAAACTATTGTATCCCAATTTGATGAAACAATGTTTCATCAAAAGTCAATGATAGTCAATACATTAATAAATCTAAATAAAATTGGAGTGTTTTTTTTTGTAATATTATAATAACCACCTTTTATTAATTTCATTTGGCTCAATACATGAAACATATACCAAGACAACTTTCTGTCTGTTTGCTCCGGCACATATATAATGTTATAGGGAGTAATTTACGCTACTTTTATTTTTCTAATAATGCTAAGTTTTGCAAAAACATAATGCGAGGGTGGGTCAGCTAATAATAAAAAAATTGTGTTCAAATCTCTTAAATTGTAAAGATTCTCTGAAGTAGTTAAGTCTAATTAAACAATACATTGGTGGATGTATATAAATAATTTAAATATTACTAATACAATTGTATTCAGAAAATTAAGTGTACAAAAATTTTATTGCAGTAATTTAGTCAGACATCCCTAACCATAAAAATAGCTTTATCCAATAAAGATCTTTGGAACGGATGAAATCGACGCTCGTGATTCCGCTTGTATTTGCGTATATGCTTCAACATAATCTTTTATTTAACGATTATTACTAAGCTAAACGCATTGTTTGTAATAAATAAACAAATCAATAGAATCTAATTGCTTCGAAATTGTTATTTATATAGTTAACTATTCGACCCAGCTTTGCCCCGGTGCAATTTGCTACGTATAATACATATATTTATCAAAAAAACTTTTATTCTCTCTACGTTGTTGCTAAATAAAAATATTTAGGCGCTTACGACAGTATACATATTTTATCGTTATGCCGCGGGAACTCTGAATTTTTCCGGGATAAAAAGTAGCTTATATGTCAATCCAGGCTACAAATATATATGTGCCAAATTTAATTGAAATTCGTTCAGTCGTTGTCGCGTTTTGAATAAACATCCAAATATCCAAACATTTAAACATACAAACGTTTACATTCATAATATTATAGTAAGATATTAAGATTTTGTTTTATCCGGAAAATCTTTATTACATCGAATATAACTCTAACTATATTTATAATATTACTAAAAACATAATATTCGGGGGTAGTTGTTAAATTTGGGATATTTACCTTTGGGATATTTGAAAGATTGATTGATTTTTGTATTTGATATTATCTGCTTGAATTCCATCTAAAGTTTTAATATTATCTTTTATGGGTTTTTGTATAGTATAGCATCCATAACCTGCTAATATTGCAAATGCGAAAGCTTGAGAGGATGTATGGATGTTTGTTACACTTTGACCCACAAATACTGAATGAATTTTGACGAAACTTTAAAGTAATAGTAGATATACATCAGAATAACATACAGGCTAAACTCTATAAAGAGTTGGTGTAATTTGTCCATTATATACCAAAAACTATCAAATTACTGCTTTTTTATATTATATTACGATTTTGTATCAACAAACCTCGTGGGCGATTTCGCGAGCGGAAGCTTGTAAATGATAATAGGTAGTGATAACAGTAATTATTATATCCTATTTGTTGTACTTGAATCTCTGAACTACTGACGTGGCCCACTCCTAACCCAAGAATTTTGCTTAGCTGGTGGAAATCAATACTAGTAGTTAGCAAACCAAACTGCGGGTAATTTTTTTTAAAAGCTTTAGTTACTATATTCTTAATAATTATAATTATTAAATCCTGATTAAAATATATGAGGTGTTTTTTGACTGTAGAAAGGAAATAAATAAATTTAATTAAATCCTAAAAACAGTTTATCCTAGATATTTGTAGGTATAAATAAAGCTTTCAAACCTTTAACCTATTTATAGGTAAAGTTAGTTAAACCGACGTTGGTTTGGCTTCATTTGGCGAATATATTGAACATCATTTTATATTCTACGATTATTACCAACGTATTGAACAGTTAACAATTTAGGCAAATCTAATTTGCGTACAGAATTGCTGAATGCTCGTTTTGCGCAAGTACGATACTAAATTATGCAAAGCTTTGAATATATGAGAATGTTTTAGTACTAACTCGCAGATGGTGATCGCAATAATGATGTTGTTATAATTTTCAATTCGATTCTCAACTTAGCGCTTTCAGAAAGCCTTCTCGTGTGTAAAAATCTGACACAATTTGATAATATTGTTAGAATGATGAGTAATTCTGACATTGACTTAATGCCAGACAGACTAGACGGATCGATCTAAGTTCATTGGGTTGAAACATATTTAAATGACAATAAATTTATTCTTGACATCTGATTTAATTTATATAAAGCCTATATCTTAACTTTATTGCTACAGCAATAAACTTAAAAAACCGTATTAAACTTTGTACAGTTACGCGAGCAAATGTACAAAAAAAAACAGTGAATAAATTTTTTTGATAATTATTTTGGTTTCTATATGTAGAACAAATAAGTTTTAGAGTATGAACAATAATTGAAGTTAGATAGTCATTACATTGTTGTCATTACAACGGAATTACAAACTATGATGAAAGTTTTTTTGGAGCGTAACTCATATTCTACTTTCAACAGTATTTTTATTATATTCATAAAGATCATCAATTGTGATTATTCCAAAAATGAGAAATATGCTTAGGTTTGCTTAGTTACTGAGTTTGAAGAGTCTCTAACTTTAGTATTAGAAGAAGAAACTTTAGCAAATATAATTAAACAATTTTGGCTTAGTTTATGTTATTCAATTGGTAATTTGGGAATTATTACTTAGAACTTACTTTGAAAAGAAAAAGAGTTAAAAAAATTTTCAGCTGCGAAGAAAATTAATCATTATCACAACCCTTCGATGGCCCACTGTTGAGCCGGGTCTCCTCTTCATAATGGAGAGGGGGTTAGGTCATAGTCCACCACGCTGGCCCAGTGCGGGTTGGCAGACTTAAGACGCCTTTAAGAACTTTAGGGAACTTTCAAGAGTGCAGGTTTCCTCACAATGTTTACCTTCACCGTTACAGAAAGTGATATTTAATTTTAAAAACACATATAACTGAGAAAAGTCAGAGGTGTGTGCACGAGTGTGGGATCGAGCTCGGACCTCCCGATTAAGACATCTTAACTTAACCACTGGCCTATCACTGCCTTGCCTTAAGAAAATTAATAAAAAATAAAAAAATCTTTTATCGAAATCTTTTATTTAAAATGTTTATCTGAAAAATATGGAAATTTGTACCTGAGTCAGCGTTTTAAGTTCATTAATTATAACAAATGATATCGAATCTTACAGATGTTAAAATGCGTGATAAGCAGAAAGCTCTTAATTATTACCATTGGATTTTTGCAGTGCTGAAATTTAAATATCAAGTATACCTGATCATTTGTTTGATCTTGGTAATGATCGTTTCAACATAATTATAGAAATTGCAGAAATTAATGAACCTATCGATCATTACTCAACATTTTTCATTCTCTTATATCTTTATAATACTAATTGCTGAGCTTCCCGACTTCGCACGATTTCTCTATCGTAATGTGGATGTTTTATACATATAAACCTACCTTACTCTGTTTATTGATGAATTGAATTACGTTATAATCCGTTGCGTTGTTTAAAAGATCTAATCGTACAAACAGCAGCAAGTGACTTTGTTTTACAGTATGTAAGGATACTTCATTATCTAATGTCACGATAACACTAAATCTAACTAACAAAGTGATTGTAATTAATTCAACGTCTAGCTCGTCCGATCGCCAACGTTTAAAATAAATGGTTATCTCGATACTAACATAAGATTGAGTATTTCATAACTTATTGTCATGTGTAGTTTCTACAAGGAGAGTAGAAAACCTGTTACGTTCCAAATTAACCAATTATTTCAATAGATTTCTGGGGTTTGTTGTAAAATCAGAAAATGTTACAAATGAAAAGAGAATCTTAATAAGTATTAATAAGTAAATGTTTTGCAGTTTGTATATAATTATGAATAACTTGCTTAAACTTGAATTTAAATCACGCATTCCGCTACAGCAGCTCTGTTAAAACAAAATACTCGTTCATAATTGAAATAACTTTACCTGAATTCAAAAGACAGGATTATAAAGTTTTCGTATAAGATGAGAATATTAAAGGCGTTAAAGTATAAATGGATTTGAAGTCCTGTTTCGCATTTGCGTGCTTAACACACTTTACTGGAGTATGTAGAGCGGATGAATTCACGTTTGTGAAAGAACTTAACGAACTTGCAGCCTTTACGTGACTTCAGAACTTAGTTTATATCAGATAACTCCATACTGCTTTACAGAACATTATTCAGAATACATTATATACAGAGTCGGAGGCTGGAGTCCTTTGATGTGTTGTACAAGATACTTAGGAGGTAGAGCTTTGTTATTGCGAGCATTTTCTTGCTTTATGAAACGCATGCTTTTATTATAGGGACCTTCTTAACCATTTCTCTAGATTAGATACAAGATTCTTAATGTCACTACAACAGTGTAATTCTTGTATTATTTTTTTTGTATTTCTTCATGTATCTGAATTTGACTTTTTTATAAAAAGTCAATATTTTTAGTAAAAAAATAAATAACAGTTTCAAATAAAAGTTGAAGCGTCAGTAGCTCAGTGGTTCAGGCACTCTTGACACAAGCATTCCAGCTTACTTAGAGGGGAGAGTAAGAATACTAATAATTTGTAAAATCCATTAATATAAAATTTTATTTAAACTTTACTAACAGGCAACACTTACATGGCAATACTTTGTTGCTTTTACGTGTATGTAATGGTAGTTCTGCATTGAATATGCAGCTTAAATATATATGAAAATTGTCATATTGTATTTTTTAATACAATATGGCCACGATTAAGCGATTGTTCTTCTATGGTTATTAACTATTGTAAGTGGTTAATAGTAATATTAAGCTGAAGATTTTGTTACTACTAAACTACTGGTTAGAATTGAAAAATTCTTTTTGGGTTGGATAGTCCATTTATCGAGTAAGGCTGTAGGCTATATAACATCACGCTGCGACCCATACGAGTGGAACATCACGCGGATAAAGTTGCGGAGGTCGGCTAGTAATTATTAAAAATTAAATTAAAAAAACTTCTGTTTTATACAGTTCTTCGATGTATCATTTTTGACAACATCAACAATGATGCACCTTTTAATGGCTTGACTCGTAAAATTGATTAGTAGAATAATAATGTATAATATGTCGGTAATAATTTTCTAACTTGCTTAATTATTTTTTGGTAAATGAATTATTATGATTTTAAATAAAATACAGTCTATATAATATGTCAAAACATGAGGGGAGAAAGTTAAAAATGTAAACGTGGAAGTTGTTATTCTCTGAAAGGTTGCCCAAGGGAAATCCCATCGGGCGCACGGCAATACTTACTTAAGGTTTACTTACAACTATAGCTTTAATTTTATTTGTATCCACAGTGTTCTATTCTTTTACATCGGTTATTAAAAAAAATTAGACTTACTAGCTACCCGACAATTTTACATATAAACCTTTCTTTTGAATAACTCTATCTATTAATGAAAACCACATTAAAATCTTCTGCGTAATTTAGAAGAAATTTATTGACAAGCGCACAGCTCGAAGACGGCTGGACCGTTTCGTATTCGTATAAAATTATATGGAAAGAAAAATCCCACGAAAAATAACAATCTTCTTTATTTTTAATTGGGTACGGAACTGCAAAGTGCATGCTTAAAATTTTCGGAAACGTCTAGAGCGATTTCAACGGAACTTTCAGTGGCAGATGTTATAGGGAGATTTAATAATACGCCTGAGCGAAGCGAGGGCAGGTCGGCAAGTATGTATTAAATAATAAAAAATAACGTATTTTCATAAAAACTTCCTTACACCTTATACAAATTATATTTGTAAAATTCTTTATCCCTTATTTATTTGATTTAAATACTTTTGGAAAACATGAACAAATTATTTCGCCAAATATAATGTCAAAATTCAATCTTTCCTAAACCTCCAAACATGACCTTAATCTCGGAAATCAAATCAGGGTATCAACAGCAGCTAATGAAACAATCAGCCCACGTACACTTTATAATTTTGGATCAAATCGAATTTGTGGCCTATTTTCATTCCCATCCAATTCCTAAAATAAACCAGCTAACAAAATGATCAGAGGATATTCAATAGAAGCTTAATTAGCTTTACCGTATAAAATAATTTACATTTAGAGCCTCTGATCAAGGATGGTTTTCAGGAAGAGAAAGGTTTAGCCTCTAAACAATGGTTGCATATATACAACATTAACGTATAATTCTTACAATCAGTACTTTGTAAATGTCCAAAGAAAAAGAATGAATATACTATCGTCTATAGTTTTAATTTTAAATAACAATTAAGTTAGATAGTTATAGTTAAATTATTATTAGAATAGTTCAGAAGAAATATTCTATTCAAATTTGGACACCAAAAAACGATATATTTGTGGTTGTCATGTTCAAACGAACTACAAAAGATCGAAAGGCAGTATAAAAAAAATTAACCACGGATATTCTTCCTTGAAATTTTGTATGGATAACCGACTTTTTCTTAAAGTAATCTTGGTATTCATTATGTAAACAGCGCTTTACAGAGCTTTGCGGAATGAAAACGATTTTTCAGTTAATATGTTAATTGCCTTGGTTACAAAATGTCGTGAGTTATTAGTTTATCTGTTCGTTGCTTGCAGGATTTATAAAATAAATAATAATAATTGAATTCTTCAAATTTCAAGACTACAAGTTAAACTTTCTCAAGCTACGTTGTTGATAGGCAATCCCCGCTGATTTATAAGTTATAACTTTAACTCTAATAGTGTCCAATTCAACCTTGTAGAACTAAGATAGACTGACAATTGACTTGATAAAGCAGAATTTATCTAAAGTACAATAATTTAGTGTTGATTACTTAAATTGTTTAGTAACAATTAATTGGGAGTGTTACATTTCTGTGAAAGGGTCGTCGTGTACAGTTGCACCTGGATCATAAACCATAGGCACACAGCACATTTGCAACTACAAGGATCATTACATACGGGATCATCTGATAATTTAAAAAATCGTTGTTGTCACATTTTAGATTTCGCTGCAACTTTAAGGGGATCTTCTTTAGGGTCACAAATATCAAATATTGCGCAAATTAAATTGTTTCATTCGTTTTTTTCCAAATATTAGAATATAAACTTTTCAAAATCATAAATTTTATAATTTTTTAATTAAAGCTTATTTTTTATTATGTCTAAAATGCATAAATTGTGAACAAACATCATAACTTACACATACACTAAACATGATAACAACAAAACGAGCTCAACAATTATTTAATCTTAAGGTTAAGAATTAAAGATTCCGTGAATTTGATATATCTATCTGGCAGTAACATATTCATTTCCTAATCTGAAAGATTCAATTTTGAAAGATCGATTCTTCACGAAACGAATATAAAAAAAATCATTTTGCGTAAAATTTGGTTTTTGGGTCCCTTAAAAACAGATACTCAAAGATAAAGCAAATTCTAAAATGGGCCACCTTTTCCAATCAGGCGATTTCATGTGAAAAAACCCACAATAGATTAATGGCAGTTTATAAAGTGAATTTGTGGAATTAATATTGAGCGAATCATTATATATACAGTAACATATCACGTGAATTATCAATATTGTTGCCAACGAGTTTGAGCAGTTGAGGAATATATTGTTACCTAGATCACTAAACCCAACCTACTTGTTACTTGCTGTCTTCTGTTTTCGTGTAGTATAGCTGATATATAAAAACAAAGTAGGTAGCATTGTAATAAAGCGTTTTAATAACAGAAAGCGTCCAGGGAAATAAGAGTGTAACGATAACAGGAACAATATTTTAAACGACTCCCATGAAAGTAAGGTTAAATACATGCCAATGAGAACAACGTTTACTTTTGGTCTATAAATTTTTTTTCACTATTTAAATTCTGCTCCTCTTATTATATTAGCTACGTAAAATCTGAGATTAGGCATAGGGTTATCGACTGGCATTATCCTACTACAGTTACAGTTCACTGAAGTTCTCAAAGATGTGTGGAGTGTGCCAACCCGCACTGGGCCAGGGTGGACTATGGCCTAACCCTTCTCCTCGTTCTGTGGAGGAGACCTAGAGGAGACCCGGTTTAGCAGTGGGTCATAGAAAGGTTTTTCGTGATGAGTATGATGATGAAATATGAACGTTTAGATGTTGTTATAGTGATTAAGGACGCTGTTTTACCTGAATAAGCTAAAAAACTACTTTACAATAGATTAAAAGAGAGTAAGTGAGTTTTTAACAAGATCAGTGAGTGAGTGTGTAAATGCGTGAGTGAGAGAACTTTTTAAATTACGAACGAAAATTCTGGAGTCGAAAAAAATTTAACTTATGTAGCTTTTATGTCTAAGTAAATAGTTGTTACTACGTCATCTGAATTCATCTACACCACGTTTCAATTACAAAAACATTCAAGAAAGAGCGACAAACAGGTAGTATTAAAGTTTGCATGTTTTTCTCAGCTTTATAGCTGCCAAAGTGATTTTTATTACCTACGTCGCGTATTCCTTTCTTGAGTCGTCACGAATAAAACAACTAGAAGGAATTCTGTCTCAATAATGTATTGAGGTCGGTGTTTTATTGCTTTGTAGCTTTGCCAGAAACGTGAACATTTATCTGTATAGCCAAAAAGGATATTTTAAATATTCATTTTAAGTATTTAAGTTCTGGGAGTTAATTCACAAAAACATCTTTTTATTTTTAGTTACTTTTTGTAGGCAATATATTATTTAGAGACAAAACTAAGTCATTATCCTTAAAGCTTCCAAGAATAATAACTAAAATGACTGACTTCGTTTTATATGAGATTTACAACTTTATACAGCTAAAAGATTTATTTTTTCAAGAGTTGTTTTATTGTACTGTTTATGTTATATTTTCACTTATTACATGTCTTTATTATATTGCTGTAGGTGAAAGGGAAGAAAATGCCTCGAGGCAATCAGTACCATTTTGCACGAATAAACTTGAGCAATAAATAGTTATTTTATATATACGAGTATGTAATGTGAAGTTCGAATTTTTTTTAGAAAATATAACCCGCAACTCTCATGTTAGAAATCATCTCATAATCTTCAAACGGTTAATCCAATCTGCACAAATTATACCTAAGAATCATTTCAATCAAATCAGCTTTTAAACTGATCAAACCGCATCAAAGTCGGTTCATAATCTTTTACATTATCACGCTATAGATATTTTTGTGTCTTAACATTGATAGTACGTATGTTCGTAATATTCACCTGGGATTTGAACTCAAGACCTATCGATATGCTCGTGAGTCCAATGCCTAAACCAGTGAACTGCTGGCACATTAGGTGGGCAGTCTGTTTGTTTGCCCTTTAACTGATGTAAAAAAAACTGAATACTTAATGTAATAAATGAATACAGAACCCCATAATCAATTCTTTCTATAATATCAGTGGGTGGCGTCTTATTTTTTAGCTCCACAAGCCATGGCGCCAAACTCCCCAAATCCAATGTTTATTCCTTATCTTCACCAGATAATTGGTGTTTTTACTTTAAATTCGTGTTTTTTGGCCCACTTTTTAAGCTCACTTGAGGGCAGCTGGCGCGTAAGATGGTAGTTCAAGTTATTTCAACTTGTTATACAATAATATATGTGTTTTTGGAACCCTCATTACTTTCGTCAATGTTTTGGTAATTTAGAAAATCAAAAATTAGAAGAGTAACCACTTTGAGTAAGAAATAATTTGGGTTTTTTATTAACAAATTATTAAACTCAAATTGTAGAAACTCAACAATATTTCCTATTTTATTTCAATAACTTTCTTAGAGTAGAAACCATAAGCTCAATAGAATTAAAACTCGACCACGATTTTTTTTTCTTAGAAAATTTCTCTTCTGTCAGAATTTCCTAATTTTTCGTATTGACGAAATAGAGATGTTGACCTGTAAGAGGAAGGTTTTTAGGTATAATTCTGCATGTATTAACGCATATTACAGTAGAGAAACGGTGCGAAGCTAGTGCTTGTCACCAGTATCATATAAATGAAATTGGTATGTCTGTTTGTAATGTTAAAATAACCACTTATTACTAAGTGAATTGTGATGTATACTCAGTACATATGCCAAATTGCATTGCACTTGGGGAAAAAAATTTTGTGTATTTGTTTGGTAGTTATTTAGTGAGATTTGTAATAAATATATATTTTATCATTCTATATATACTATAATTTACTCCCATAAAGTTCCATCTAAAATCGGTCAGTAGTTTTAGCGTGAAAGAGCGACATCCATCCTTACAGACTTTCACATTTATAATATGAGAAGGAGTAGAATGTACATATTTTTTTCTTAAAATTATAGGAATTTCTTTTTTTAATAACCGCCAAAATAAGTAATTTAGTCATAACATGTTTTGAAATATTATTTTTTTATGTAAAAAATGAAATGTATTATAACGTTAGTGGCTATGAAATTAAGTTAGCTTTTTTGTTGTCAATAACAATTTGCAATTTCCAACAATTAGTAATGCTCTATTCAGTAAATCCTTTGGAGTCGCCGCTTGTTTGGAGAGGCACTTATAATCCCGTGTTTTAGTTCAGCTTAGCTCCAGGGTGGGCTCGGGGCTGGAGCTGCATCTAAAATAACACAGCTTTCTGTAATCCAAAACATTACTTGTTACAACGATACGTTATACTTAACAATATTTTTACAAAGAATAATTTAATAAGAATATTAATCAATGGAGACGAGAATCTATACGCAGACCAGCAGTATAACGTCCTGGCTACTATAATATTAATCCTGGTAGTTATACTTTAGACTAAGACCTTCAGCGTTACTGCTGGAATACTTGTGATGGAAAAATAATGACTTCTGTCATGGCGGCGTATTTATTTAGTTAATTTTTATCTTTGTGTTGGCACACCGATGATCAGATGATATTTTGTTCTCTCAAATCAGTGTTGTCAGCATAATACTTAACACAATAGAATAAAACGACTAAAGTTCATTATTTTAAGAAAGTTAAATATTTTTATATTTACTTTTTAAAGATAGATTATATAAAACAACTAAAATAAAGCTTATCTATTACATATACCAAAAATATAATCATTGGTTTATTTGTCATTATTTTACGCAGCAGATATCTCAGGCAAGATCAAGAACTATTTTTGTAAAAGTATGTTTTAATTACATCTTCTTTTACTGAGAATCTTCAACTATACAACTATTATCACTAAAATATTTCGTATTATTTCTTATGATGTTGGCAACATTGATTTAAGTAGCATAAGAGTTAACCTAATAGAAACGCCGCCATGATAGATATCATAATTATTTTTAAAGATTACTAGCAGTTTGGTTTACTAGTAAGCTAAATACTTGTGTGAGAAGTTCATTAACTGGGTTTTGAACTCAGGACTTATCGATTGTGTTTGTAAGTCCAAATTATCGTGAGTATTCAAGCAGTATTAGTAAAGCTCTAAGTCTCCAGCAACAGTTAATTCAGAAATTTCCGGAAAAGTAACTCAATTTAGAAAAAACTATGAAGATGGATACCGGAGGCGGAAAGCTATTGGAATTTATGACAAAATTGACAAGGGAAGAGTTGGAAAATATTTCTGGATTACAAACTACAAGTATTCCTGTTCTCCCCTCCTACTAATATAAATACTTGTGTTAGGAGTGTGCCACGTCAGTAGTCCAATGACTGGGATTTGAACTCACGACCTATCGATCGTGTCGTTCATGAGCCCAATCCCTGAACCACTGAGCTACTGACACTTTATATAGGTAACCCTAGATTAGACTAGGTTGTATATATAGAATGGTTGTTCATACATAATTAAGAGTAAGATAAGTTATTAAATATATGGAACACGTACATTAAAAAAAATAATTTAAAACCCTCAGGAGTAATATTCAAATGAACAAACTCTTATACTGTAGGTGTGTAAGTATAATACGAGTATAACCCATAATCAACAATACATACAGACATCGGACAGGACGAACTGCAGATGCCCCAATAAACATCATTGTAGCTTATTGTAACAAATAACAATATTATCTATCAATATTAGCCGACTCTACCCGCTTTGACGATTTGCCTTTTATACTCTCTATTGTTAAAAACAAACATAAACATTAACCTCAAAACAACGAAAAATTACCTTAACGTCATAGTAATAAAGATGAATAGAAATGATTTTCAAATTTGGTATTTTCTTTTAACAATTGTAGTATAGAAGTTAATTATTTATACAATTTTAAACTATACGTCTATATAGATAAAGTTCAATATTAATATGTAAGTCTGTGTGTTTACAATTCACAGGACATGTGGGAATATGAGATTCACGTTTGATAAATATCTCGATTGGTTTCGTATTACCTAAGTATTATTAGTTAATATAGAATTACTAGATTTTAGATTAAATTATTTATGCAAGCTCTCTTTACTCTAAAAACTTATATTATTTATCTGAATTTAATTAATAATCTATACATATTAATAAAAATATAACGTATTGGCTGTCTGTACATGAAAGATATTTAAGAAATTTTAAAAGATTTTTTTTTAATTTTTGTATTACGCTGAAACAGCTATACCGATTTTTATGAAATTTAGTCTTATAATTAGACTAATACGATACTTTTTATCCTATTCATGTGGGATAGAAGGATTTAATTCACATACTTTAGTAGATCAGAACGAAACTTTGAACTATCACATAAGAACTTATCCGGAAAAAAGTACAGTTACTGTGGGATAAAGGGATTTAATTCACATACCTGAATAGACCATAATAATACTTTGCACAGATTAATATTGCCAGTACATAGAGTTTGTCTTCAAGCAGGATAAATAATTAATTTGTTTCGTATGAATCAGATGTCAATAAACAGTTATCCAAAGTTAAAAATATTTTTAACAAAAACCACTATAATCAGTTTGTAATAAATGCTACGTAAATAACTTAAGTAATAGTTTGATAAAATTACAATTTATAATGTTATTATCTTGACGGCGGACTGATATTCCATAGTAGTAATATACTACAGTACAATCATTTTAGTATTATAAAATGACTAAATCAATAAAGCTATGTACACACTTGGTTACTTTTTAAAGCGTCAAACAGCTCAGTATTGCCACACAATAGCTACCTTAACGAAGGTGCGTATCGACTATTTGCTACGTTCGATTGAACTCACTCAATAGGATTTATAACCCATAGAACTTGTTACCACACTATATATAACATTTATTTCAGTTAAGACTAAATAGATCTGTAAAATATATGTACCACGGAACGTTTCAGTCTACAGATGTTTTACTGCATCTGAAGAATATCTTCAAAAAATGATGACTCTAGTAAATTCGAAAAAAATTCGTTTACAGTGAATTACTGTAACTTGGATTATCTCTTACGTAAGTTTGCAGATTTATCACTTTGTAAGCCAAATTCAAACTCAAAATATTATATTTCTAATAGACTTTTTCAAAGTACTTTTGAAACAGCACCAGTATTGTCACACAAGAATACTAATGACAGTGCGAACCGACTATTTGCTACGTTCAAATGAACTCAATCAATGTAATTTATATCAAATACAACTAAAAATGAAATACTTATTACGAAAAATTGTAATGAATGTTTTTCTCTGAATCAAGAACATCCTTAGGAAATGTAAAATTAATTTTATTTTATAATTTTATTCTCTTCATAGTAAATTTCTAAGCTTATAAGAAATGAGTTGAATTTGATAAAGTTTTTAAGTTTGCTATAAGTTTAAAGTACTTTCTGATTATATTATATTTAAATTTACAGAAGTGTGATTATGTGAAATTTAAATTAACAGAAGAACACACACTTCTCTCAATTTAAATTTAAAGCGTCAAACAGCATAGCTATTGTCACACTACTGGAGGTGCGTATCGACTATTTGCTGCGTTCGATTGAACGCGCTCAATGGAAGTTCCAATACCTCTTACAACTAAACAGATTTAAAATGAAATACTTCAAAAAGGTTCACTATGTGCATGATTTTCTCTGAAACAGGAATATCATTGTAAATTTTTAAGCTTATGCGAAATTAGTTAAATTTAACAAATCTTATCAGTTTGCAGTAAGTTTGAAGTACTTTCTAAGCATGTTAGTTTATGAGTTTACAGATTTATCAGTTTGTATGCATATAAATTGAATAGTTACGTTAATAACACACACTTCCTAGTAACACATACGTTCCGTAAATTTAAAGCGTCAAACAGCACAGGCATTGTCACACTAATGGAGGTGCGGGTCGACTATTTGCTGCGTTCGATTGAACGCGCTCTATGGAGGTTATAATACCTCTTACAACTAAATAGATTTAAAATGAAATACTTCAAAAAGCTTCGCCCTGTGCATGACTGTGCATTCCTATCTGAAACAGGAACATTCTCAGGGAATGTAGGCTCTAGAAAATTTTAATCATTTTAATTGTAACTTATTTAGCTTTTTATAAGTTTGTTAATTTACAACAATGTTTGTAAATTTGAAGATCTTCATGAGTATGTAAGTTTACAGGTTTATCTATCAATTTGTGAGGTTGTAAATATATAAAATAATATGTCACGTTAATAGTACTCACTTCAGTAAATTTAAAGCGTCAAACAGCACCGGTATTGTCACACAAAAATACTAATGACGGTGCGTATCGACTATTTGCTACGTTCGATTGAACTCACTCAATGGGATTTATACCCCATGGAACTTATCACTGACTTATAGGTCAAAGTTGTTACGTGGTCAGACCTAAAAGACCAAATATTCATGTTTAATTTAATTAATAATTTAAAAGACTTTTTATATCTACTGGTACAATTTTCGCTTTATTGCCCTTTAGCAACTTCTCATGTAACAAAAGTATTTGCTGTACGAACTTATCAAACTATTTATGCTCGAAATCGCTTTTTGGTACAAACTTGTAATGCTCATAATGAAAAATTTGAATCTGTAGATATATTTTCAAATGAGATTGGCGGATTTGTTTCTAAATAAAAATATATTTCTGACCAGGACAACAAACAATATGCGTACAAAATTTCGTTCGAATCTATTATGGTATATAAACAGTATTCATGTATCCCATGGGAACTATACATTTTTCCGGGAAAAAAAGTCTATAAGATGCTTGTATTGCAAATTATATGCAAATCGGTCCAGCCGTTTCAAAATTGTTTTGGCTTCTATAAGTATTATAATGTCCCCTGCATTAACATTTCTGAGATATCTTCTATGTACAGACATACGATACCTTAAATTTTTATTAATATGTATAGATTCATAACTGAACTAATTTAGAAAACGTTTGCATGGGAAAAGAATATCCCTTGATATTTAATGGATATTTCCGGCAATTATTCGATTTTTTTCACCTTAAAAGCCATCATTGGACCTAAACGAACATTTAAAAAAATTGGCCAAAATTGGTCGAGGCGTTGTTGAGTTATGCGCTTACCAACACATTTAGTAATTCAATTTTATATTATAGATTAGTTTTAAGCAATATCTAGTTTAAGACGTCACTTCACATATTTGTTATGGCCACCATTTTTCTTTATTTTTCTTAAGCATCAGGCCAAATTGAACCTATATCATTTTTTTATAACAAAATCACAAGTAGTATTCTGGATTTATGACCCAAAGTGATAATTTACAAAGAACGTTGATGCTCCTTTCATTTCTGTCGTGTTGATGATGATGATGGTGCTTCAACTTATGAAGTATTGAGATAATATTTTTTGGTATTGGAAAAAATATCTTTATAACAAATCAGTTCCTAGCACACCAGCTAAGCCAGCCAAGAACAAGTTTAGAACCCCCACCCGTTTAGAAGTATTAGGTATGTACC